>CAMPDV010003477.1:0-47145 GCA_946699065.1 Loxodes magnus | reverse complement strand
TTAAAGTAAAAAAAAACATTGTTTTATAAGTGTTTCAAAGTGAGAAATTAAAATTTTAATACCAGAGTGAGTTAACAATGTATGAAAAATAGTTGAGTAATTTTTAGAGTAAAAAAAAACATTGTTTTTGATATGTTTTGAAGTGAGAAATTAAAATTTTAATACCAGAGTGAGTTAACAATGTATGAAAAATAGTTGTGTAATTTTTAAAGTAAAAAAAAACATAGTTTTTGATATGTTTTGAAGTGAGAAATTAAAATTTTAATACCAGAGTGAGTTAACAATGTATGAAAAATAGTTGAGTAATTTTTAGAGTAAAAAAAAACATTGTTTTATAAGTGTTTTGAAGTGAGAAATTAAAATTTTAATACCAGAGTGAGTTAACAATGTATGAAAAATAGTTGAGTAATTTTTAAAGTAAAAAAAAACATTGTTTTTGATATGTTTTGAAGTGAGAAATTAAAATTTTAATACCAGAGTGAGTTAACAATGTATGAAAAATAGTTGAGTAATTTTTAAAGTAAAAAAAAACATTGTTTTTGATATGTTTTGAAGTGAGAATACGAAATTTTAATACCAGAGTGAGTTAACAATGTATGAAAAATAGTTGAGTAATTTTTAAAGTAAAAAAAAACATTGTTTTTGATATGTTTTGAAGTGAGAAATTAAAATTTTAATACCAGAGTGAGTTAACAATGTATGAAAAATAGTTGAGTAATTTTTAAAGTAAAAAAAAACATTGTTTTTGATATGTTTTGAAGTGAGAAATTAAAATTTTAATACCAGAGTGAGTTAACAATGTATGAAAAATAGTTGAGTAATTTTTAAAGTAAAAAAAAACATTGTTTTATAAGTGTTTCAAAGTGAGAAATTAAAATTTTAATACCAGAGTGAGTTAACAATGTATGAAAAATAGTTGAGTAATTTTTAGAGTAAAAAAAAACATTGTTTTTGATATGTTTTGAAGTGAGAAATTAAAATTTTAATACCAGAGTGAGTTAACAATGTATGAAAAATAGTTGTGTAATTTTTAAAGTAAAAAAAAACATAGTTTTTGATATGTTTTGAAGTGAGAAATTAAAATTTTAATACCAGAGTGAGTTAACAATGTATGAAAAATAGTTGAGTAATTTTTAGAGTAAAAAAAAACATTGTTTTATAAGTGTTTTGAAGTGAGAAATTAAAATTTTAATACCAGAGTGAGTTAACAATGTATGAAAAATAGTTGAGTAATTTTTAAAGTAAAAAAAAACATTGTTTTTGATATGTTTCAAAGTGAGAAATTAAAATTTTAATACCAGAGTGAGTTAACAATGTATGAAAAATAGTTGAGTAATTTTTAAAGTAAAAAAAAACATTGTTTTTGATATGTTTTGAAGTGAGAATACGAAATTTTAATACCAGAGTGAGTTAACAATGTATGAAAAATAGTTGAGTAATTTTTAAAGTAAAAAAAAACATTGTTTTTGATATGTTTTGAAGTGAGAAATTAAAATTTTAATACCAGAGTGAGTTAACAATGTATGAAAAATAGTTGAGTAATTTTTAGAGTAAAAAAAAACATTGTTTTTGATATGTTTTGAAGTGAGAAATTAAAATTTTAATACCAGAGTGAGTTAACAATGTATGAAAAATAGTTGAGTAATTTTTAAAGTAAAAAAAAACATTGTTTTTGATATGTTTCAAAGTGAGAAATTAAAATTTTAATACCAGAGTGAGTTAACAATGTATGAAAAATAGTTGAGTAATTTTTAAAGTAAAAAAAAACATTGTTTTTGATATGTTTCAAAGTGAGAAATTAAAATTTTAATACCAGAGTGAGTTAACAATGTATGAAAAATAGTTGAGTAATTTTTAAAGTAAAAAAAAACATTGTTTTTGATATGTTTTGAAGTGAGAAATTAAAATTTTAATACCAGAGTGAGTTAACAATGTATGAAAAATAGTTGAGTAATTTTTAAAGTAAAAAAAAACATTGTTTTTGATATGTTTTGAAGTGAGAATACGAAATTTTAATACCAGAGTGAGTTAACAATGTATGAAAAATAGTTGAGTAATTTTTAAAGTAAAAAAAAACATTGTTTTTGATATGTTTTGAAGTGAGAAATTAAAATTTTAATACCAGAGTGAGTTAACAATGTATGAAAAATAGTTGAGTAATTTTTAAAGTAAAAAAAAACATTGTTTTTGATATGTTTCAAAGTGAGAAATTAAAATTTTAATACCAGAGTGAGTTAACAATGTATGAAAAATAGTTGAGTAATTTTTAAAGTAAAAAAAAACATTGTTTTATAAGTGTTTCAAAGTGAGAAATTAAAATTTTAATACCAGAGTGAGTTAACAATGTATGAAAAATAGTTGAGTAATTTTTAGAGTAAAAAAAAAAATTGTTTTTGATATGTTTTGAAGTGAGAAATTAAAATTTTAATACCAGAGTGAGTTAACAATGTATGAAAAATAGTTGAGTAATTTTTAAAGTAAAAAAAAACATTGTTTTATAAGTGTTTCAAAGTGAGAAATTAAAATTTTAATACCAGAGTGAGTTAACAATGTATGAAAAATAGTTGAGTAATTTTTAAAGTAAAAAAAAACATTGTTTTATAAGTGTTTCAAAGTGAGAAATTAAAATTTTAATACCAGAGTGAGTTAACAATGTATGAAAAATAGTTGAGTAATTTTTAAAGTAAAAAAAAACATTGTTTTATAAGTGTTTTGAAGTGAGAAATTAAAATTTTAATACCAGAGTGAGTTAACAATGTATGAAAAATAGTTGAGTAATTTTTAGAGTAAAAAAAAAAATTGTTTTTGATATGTTTTGAAGTGAGAAATTAAAATTTTAATACCAGAGTGAGTTAACAATGTATGAAAAATAGTTGAGTAATTTTTAAAGTAAAAAAAAACATTGTTTTATAAGTGTTTCAAAGTGAGAAATTAAAATTTTAATACCAGAGTGAGTTAACAATGTATGAAAAATAGTTGAGTAATTTTTAAAGTAAAAAAAAACATTGTTTTATAAGTGTTTCAAAGTGAGAAATTAAAATTTTAATACCAGAGTGAGTTAACAATGTATGAAAAATAGTTGAGTAATTTTTAGAGTAAAAAAAAAAATTGTTTTTGATATGTTTTGAAGTGAGAAATTAAAATTTTAATACCAGAGTGAGTTAACAATGTATGAAAAATAGTTGAGTAATTTTTAGAGTAAAAAAAAACATTGTTTTTGATATGTTTTGAAGTGAGAAATTAAAATTTTAATACCAGAGTGAGTTAACAATGTATGAAAAATAGTTGAGTAATTTTTAAAGTAAAAAAAAACATTGTTTTTGATATGTTTTGAAGTGAGAAATTAAAATTTTAATACCAGAGTGAGTTAACAATGTATGAAAAATAGTTGAGTAATTTTTAAAGTAAAAAAAAACATTGTTTTTGATATGTTTTGAAGTGAGAAATTAAAATTTTAATACCAGAGTGAGTTAACAATGTATGAAAAATAGTTGAGTAATTTTTAGAGTAAAAAAAAAAATTGTTTTTGATATGTTTTGAAGTGAGAAATTAAAATTTTAATACCAGAGTGAGTTAACAATGTATGAAAAATAGTTGAGTAATTTTTAAAGTAAAAAAAAACATTGTTTTTGATATGTTTCAAAGTGAGAAATTAAAATTTTAATACCAGAGTGAGTTAACAATGTATGAAAAATAGTTGAGTAATTTTTAAAGTAAAAAAAAACATTGTTTTATAAGTGTTTTGAAGTGAGAAATTAAAATTTTAATACCAGAGTGAGTTAACAATGTATGAAAAATAGTTGAGTAATTTTTAAAGTAAAAAAAAACATAGTTTTTGATATGTTTTGAAGTGAGAATACGAAATTTTACTAACAGAGTGAGTTAACAATGTATGAAAAATAGTTGAGTAATTTTTAAAGTAAAAAAAAACATAGTTTTTGATATGTTTTGAAGTGAGAATACGAAATTTTAATACCAGAGTGAGTTAACAATGTATGAAAAATAGTTGAGTAATTTTTAAAGTAAAAAAAAACATTGTTTTATAAGTGTTTCAAAGTGAGAAATTAAAATTTTAATACCAGAGTGAGTTAACAATGTATGAAAAATAGTTGAGTAATTTTTAAAGTAAAAAAAAACATTGTTTTTGATATGTTTCAAAGTGAGAAATTAAAATTTTAATACCAGAGTGAGTTAACAATGTATGAAAAATAGTTGAGTAATTTTTAAAGTAAAAAAAAACATTGTTTTATAAGTGTTTCAAAGTGAGAAATTAAAATTTTAATACCAGAGTGAGTTAACAATGTATGAAAAATAGTTGAGTAATTTTTAAAGTAAAAAAAAACATTGTTTTTGATATGTTTTGAAGTGAGAAATTAAAATTTTAATACCAGAGTGAGTTAACAATGTATGAAAAATAGTTGAGTAATTTTTAAAGTAAAAAAAAACATTGTTTTTGATATGTTTCAAAGTGAGAAATTAAAATTTTAATACCAGAGTGAGTTAACAATGTATGAAAAATAGTTGAGTAATTTTTAAAGTAAAAAAAAACATTGTTTTTGATATGTTTTGAAGTGAGAAATTAAAATTTTAATACCAGAGTGAGTTAACAATGTATGAAAAATAGTTGAGTAATTTTTAAAGTAAAAAAAAACATTGTTTTATAAGTGTTTCAAAGTGAGAAATTAAAATTTTAATACCAGAGTGAGTTAACAATGTATGAAAAATAGTTGAGTAATTTTTAAAGTAAAAAAAAACATTGTTTTTGATATGTTTCAAAGTGAGAAATTAAAATTTTAATACCAGAGTGAGTTAACAATGTATGAAAAATAGTTGAGTAATTTTTAAAGTAAAAAAAAACATTGTTTTATAAGTGTTTCAAAGTGAGAAATTAAAATTTTAATACCAGAGTGAGTTAACAATGTATGAAAAATAGTTGAGTAATTTTTAAAGTAAAAAAAAACATTGTTTTTGATATGTTTCAAAGTGAGAAATTAAAATTTTAATACCAGAGTGAGTTAACAATGTATGAAAAATAGTTGAGTAATTTTTAGAGTAAAAAAAAACATTGTTTTATAAGTGTTTTGAAGTGAGAAATTAAAATTTTAATACCAGAGTGAGTTAACAATGTATGAAAAATAGTTGAGTAATTTTTAAAGTAAAAAAAAACATTGTTTTTGATATGTTTTGAAGTGAGAAATTAAAATTTTAATACCAGAGTGAGTTAACAATGTATGAAAAATAGTTGAGTAATTTTTAAAGTAAAAAAAAACATTGTTTTTGATATGTTTTGAAGTGAGAAATTAAAATTTTAATACCAGAGTGAGTTAACAATGTATGAAAAATAGTTGAGTAATTTTTAAAGTAAAAAAAAACATTGTTTTTGATATGTTTTGAAGTGAGAAATTAAAATTTTAATACCAGAGTGAGTTAACAATGTATGAAAAATAGTTGAGTAATTTTTAAAGTAAAAAAAAACATTGTTTTTGATATGTTTCAAAGTGAGAAATTAAAATTTTAATACCAGAGTGAGTTAACAATGTATGAAAAATAGTTGAGTAATTTTTAGAGTAAAAAAAAACATTGTTTTATAAGTGTTTTGAAGTGAGAAATTAAAATTTTAATACCAGAGTGAGTTAACAATGTATGAAAAATAGTTGAGTAATTTTTAAAGTAAAAAAAAACATTGTTTTTAATATGTTTTGAAGTGAGAAATTAAAATTTTAATACCAGAGTGAGTTAACAATGTATGAAAAATAGTTGAGTAATTTTTAGAGTAAAAAAAAAAATTGTTTTTGATATGTTTTGAAGTGAGAAATTAAAATTTTAATACCAGAGTGAGTTAACAATGTATGAAAAATAGTTGAGTAATTTTTAAAGTAAAAAAAAACATTGTTTTTGATATGTTTCAAAGTGAGAAATTAAAATTTTAATACCAGAGTGAGTTAACAATGTATGAAAAATAGTTGAGTAATTTTTAAAGTAAAAAAAAACATTGTTTTATAAGTGTTTTGAAGTGAGAAATTAAAATTTTAATACCAGAGTGAGTTAACAATGTATGAAAAATAGTTGAGTAATTTTTAAAGTAAAAAAAAACATAGTTTTTGATATGTTTTGAAGTGAGAATACGAAATTTTACTAACAGAGTGAGTTAACAATGTATGAAAAATAGTTGAGTAATTTTTAAAGTAAAAAAAAACATAGTTTTTGATATGTTTTGAAGTGAGAATACGAAATTTTAATACCAGAGTGAGTTAACAATGTATGAAAAATAGTTGAGTAATTTTTAAAGTAAAAAAAAACATTGTTTTATAAGTGTTTCAAAGTGAGAAATTAAAATTTTAATACCAGAGTGAGTTAACAATGTATGAAAAATAGTTGAGTAATTTTTAGAGTAAAAAAAAACATTGTTTTTGATATGTTTCAAAGTGAGAAATTAAAATTTTAATACCAGAGTGAGTTAACAATGTATGAAAAATAGTTGAGTAATTTTTAAAGTAAAAAAAAACATTGTTTTATAAGTGTTTCAAAGTGAGAAATTAAAATTTTAATACCAGAGTGAGTTAACAATGTATGAAAAATAGTTGAGTAATTTTTAAAGTAAAAAAAAACATTGTTTTTGATATGTTTTGAAGTGAGAAATTAAAATTTTAATACCAGAGTGAGTTAACAATGTATGAAAAATAGTTGAGTAATTTTTAAAGTAAAAAAAAACATTGTTTTTGATATGTTTCAAAGTGAGAAATTAAAATTTTAATACCAGAGTGAGTTAACAATGTATGAAAAATAGTTGAGTAATTTTTAAAGTAAAAAAAAACATTGTTTTTGATATGTTTTGAAGTGAGAAATTAAAATTTTAATACCAGAGTGAGTTAACAATGTATGAAAAATAGTTGAGTAATTTTTAAAGTAAAAAAAAACATTGTTTTTGATATGTTTCAAAGTGAGAAATTAAAATTTTAATACCAGAGTGAGTTAACAATGTATGAAAAATAGTTGAGTAATTTTTAGAGTAAAAAAAAACATTGTTTTATAAGTGTTTTGAAGTGAGAAATTAAAATTTTAATACCAGAGTGAGTTAACAATGTATGAAAAATAGTTGAGTAATTTTTAAAGTAAAAAAAAACATTGTTTTTAATATGTTTTGAAGTGAGAAATTAAAATTTTAATACCAGAGTGAGTTAACAATGTATGAAAAATAGTTGAGTAATTTTTAGAGTAAAAAAAAACATTGTTTTTGATATGTTTTGAAGTGAGAAATTAAAATTTTAATACCAGAGTGAGTTAACAATGTATGAAAAATAGTTGAGTAATTTTTAAAGTAAAAAAAAACATTGTTTTTGATATGTTTCAAAGTGAGAAATTAAAATTTTAATACCAGAGTGAGTTAACAATGTATGAAAAATAGTTGAGTAATTTTTAGAGTAAAAAAAAAAATTGTTTTTGATATGTTTTGAAGTGAGAAATTAAAATTTTAATACCAGAGTGAGTTAACAATGTATGAAAAATAGTTGAGTAATTTTTAAAGTAAAAAAAAACATTGTTTTTGATATGTTTCAAAGTGAGAAATTAAAATTTTAATACCAGAGTGAGTTAACAATGTATGAAAAATAGTTGAGTAATTTTTAAAGTAAAAAAAAACATTGTTTTATAAGTGTTTCAAAGTGAGAAATTAAAATTTTAATACCAGAGTGAGTTAACAATGTATGAAAAATAGTTGAGTAATTTTTAAAGTAAAAAAAAACATTGTTTTTGATATGTTTCAAAGTGAGAAATTAAAATTTTAATACCAGAGTGAGTTAACAATGTATGAAAAATAGTTGAGTAATTTTTAGAGTAAAAAAAAAAATTGTTTTTGATATGTTTTGAAGTGAGAAATTAAAATTTTAATACCAGAGTGAGTTAACAATGTATGAAAAATAGTTGAGTAATTTTTAAAGTAAAAAAAAACATTGTTTTTGATATGTTTTGAAGTGAGAATACGAAATTTTAATACCAGAGTGAGTTAACAATGTATGAAAAATAGTTGAGTAATTTTTAAAGTAAAAAAAAACATTGTTTTTGATATGTTTTGAAGTGAGAAATTAAAATTTTAATACCAGAGTGAGTTAACAATGTATGAAAAATAGTTGAGTAATTTTTAAAGTAAAAAAAAAAATTGTTTTTGATATGTTTTGAAGTGAGAAATTAAAATTTTAATACCAGAGTGAGTTAACAATGTATGAAAAATAGTTGAGTAATTTTTAAAGTAAAAAAAAACATTGTTTTTGATATGTTTTGAAGTGAGAATACGAAATTTTAATACCAGAGTGAGTTAACAATGTATGAAAAATAGTTGAGTAATTTTTAAAGTAAAAAAAAACATTGTTTTTGATATGTTTTGAAGTGAGAAATTAAAATTTTAATACCAGAGTGAGTTAACAATGTATGAAAAATAGTTGAGTAATTTTTAAAGTAAAAAAAAACATTGTTTTATAAGTGTTTCAAAGTGAGAAATTAAAATTTTAATACCAGAGTGAGTTAACAATGTATGAAAAATAGTTGAGTAATTTTTAAAGTAAAAAAAAACATTGTTTTTGATATGTTTCAAAGTGAGAAATTAAAATTTTAATACCAGAGTGAGTTAACAATGTATGAAAAATAGTTGAGTAATTTTTAGAGTAAAAAAAAACATTGTTTTATAAGTGTTTTGAAGTGAGAAATTAAAATTTTAATACCAGAGTGAGTTAACAATGTATGAAAAATAGTTGAGTAATTTTTAAAGTAAAAAAAAACATTGTTTTTGATATGTTTTGAAGTGAGAAATTAAAATTTTAATACCAGAGTGAGTTAACAATGTATGAAAAATAGTTGAGTAATTTTTAAAGTAAAAAAAAACATTGTTTTTGATATGTTTTGAAGTGAGAATACGAAATTTTAATACCAGAGTGAGTTAACAATGTATGAAAAATAGTTGAGTAATTTTTAAAGTAAAAAAAAACATTGTTTTTGATATGTTTTGAAGTGAGAAATTAAAATTTTAATACCAGAGTGAGTTAACAATGTATGAAAAATAGTTGAGTAATTTTTAGAGTAAAAAAAAAAATTGTTTTTGATATGTTTTGAAGTGAGAAATTAAAATTTTAATACCAGAGTGAGTTAACAATGTATGAAAAATAGTTGAGTAATTTTTAAAGTAAAAAAAAACATTGTTTTTGATATGTTTCAAAGTGAGAAATTAAAATTTTAATACCAGAGTGAGTTAACAATGTATGAAAAATAGTTGAGTAATTTTTAAAGTAAAAAAAAACATTGTTTTATAAGTGTTTCAAAGTGAGAAATTAAAATTTTAATACCAGAGTGAGTTAACAATGTATGAAAAATAGTTGAGTAATTTTTAAAGTAAAAAAAAACATTGTTTTTGATATGTTTCAAAGTGAGAAATTAAAATTTTAATACCAGAGTGAGTTAACAATGTATGAAAAATAGTTGAGTAATTTTTAGAGTAAAAAAAAAAATTGTTTTTGATATGTTTTGAAGTGAGAAATTAAAATTTTAATACCAGAGTGAGTTAACAATGTATGAAAAATAGTTGAGTAATTTTTAAAGTAAAAAAAAACATTGTTTTTGATATGTTTTGAAGTGAGAATACGAAATTTTAATACCAGAGTGAGTTAACAATGTATGAAAAATAGTTGAGTAATTTTTAAAGTAAAAAAAAACATTGTTTTTGATATGTTTTGAAGTGAGAAATTAAAATTTTAATACCAGAGTGAGTTAACAATGTATGAAAAATAGTTGAGTAATTTTTAAAGTAAAAAAAAACATTGTTTTATAAGTGTTTCAAAGTGAGAAATTAAAATTTTAATACCAGAGTGAGTTAACAATGTATGAAAAATAGTTGAGTAATTTTTAAAGTAAAAAAAAACATTGTTTTTGATATGTTTCAAAGTGAGAAATTAAAATTTTAATACCAGAGTGAGTTAACAATGTATGAAAAATAGTTGAGTAATTTTTAAAGTAAAAAAAAACATTGTTTTATAAGTGTTTTGAAGTGAGAAATTAAAATTTTAATACCAGAGTGAGTTAACAATGTATGAAAAATAGTTGAGTAATTTTTAAAGTAAAAAAAAACATTGTTTTTGATATGTTTCAAAGTGAGAAATTAAAATTTTAATACCAGAGTGAGTTAACAATGTATGAAAAATAGTTGAGTAATTTTTAGAGTAAAAAAAAACATTGTTTTATAAGTGTTTTGAAGTGAGAAATTAAAATTTTAATACCAGAGTGAGTTAACAATGTATGAAAAATAGTTGAGTAATTTTTAAAGTAAAAAAAAACATTGTTTTTGATATGTTTTGAAGTGAGAATACGAAATTTTAATACCAGAGTGAGTTAACAATGTATGAAAAATAGTTGAGTAATTTTTAAAGTAAAAAAAAACATTGTTTTTGATATGTTTTGAAGTGAGAAATTAAAATTTTAATACCAGAGTGAGTTAACAATGTATGAAAAATAGTTGAGTAATTTTTAAAGTAAAAAAAAACATTGTTTTTGATATGTTTTGAAGTGAGAAATTAAAATTTTAATACCAGAGTGAGTTAACAATGTATGAAAAATAGTTGAGTAATTTTTAAAGTAAAAAAAAACATTGTTTTTGATATGTTTTGAAGTGAGAATACGAAATTTTAATACCAGAGTGAGTTAACAATGTATGAAAAATAGTTGAGTAATTTTTAAAGTAAAAAAAAACATTGTTTTTGATATGTTTTGAAGTGAGAAATTAAAATTTTAATACCAGAGTGAGTTAACAATGTATGAAAAATAGTTGAGTAATTTTTAGAGTAAAAAAAAACATTGTTTTTGATATGTTTTGAAGTGAGAATACGAAATTTTAATACCAGAGTGAGTTAACAATGTATGAAAAATAGTTGAGTAATTTTTAAAGTAAAAAAAAACATTGTTTTTGATATGTTTTGAAGTGAGAAATTAAAATTTTAATACCAGAGTGAGTTAACAATGTATGAAAAATAGTTGAGTAATTTTTAGAGTAAAAAAAAACATTGTTTTATAAGTGTTTTGAAGTGAGAAATTAAAATTTTAATACCAGAGTGAGTTAACAATGTATGAAAAATAGTTGAGTAATTTTTAAAGTAAAAAAAAACATTGTTTTTGATATGTTTTGAAGTGAGAAATTAAAATTTTAATACCAGAGTGAGTTAACAATGTATGAAAAATAGTTGAGTAATTTTTAAAGTAAAAAAAAACATTGTTTTTGATATGTTTTGAAGTGAGAATACGAAATTTTAATACCAGAGTGAGTTAACAATGTATGAAAAATAGTTGAGTAATTTTTAAAGTAAAAAAAAACATTGTTTTTGATATGTTTTGAAGTGAGAAATTAAAATTTTAATACCAGAGTGAGTTAACAATGTATGAAAAATAGTTGAGTAATTTTTAAAGTAAAAAAAAAAATTGTTTTTGATATGTTTTGAAGTGAGAAATTAAAATTTTAATACCAGAGTGAGTTAACAATGTATGAAAAATAGTTGAGTAATTTTTAGAGTAAAAAAAAACATTGTTTTTGATATGTTTTGAAGTGAGAAATTAAAATTTTAATACCAGAGTGAGTTAACAATGTATGAAAAATAGTTGAGTAATTTTTAAAGTAAAAAAAAACATTGTTTTTGATATGTTTTGAAGTGAGAAATTAAAATTTTAATACCAGAGTAGTTAACAATGTATGAAAAATAGTTGAGTAATTTTTAAAGTAAAAAAAAACATTGTTTTTGAAATGTTTTGAAGTGAGAATACGAAATTTTAATACCAGAGTGAGTTAACAATGTATGAAAAATAGTTGAGTAATTTTTAAAGTAAAAAAAAACATTGTTTTATAAGTGTTTCAAAGTGAGAAATTAAAATTTTAATACCAGAGTGAGTTAACAATGTATGAAAAATAGTTGAGTAATTTTTAAAGTAAAAAAAAACATTGTTTTATAAGTGTTTTGAAGTGAGAAATTAAAATTTTAATACCAGAGTGAGTTAACAATGTATGAAAAATAGTTGAGTAATTTTTAAAGTAAAAAAAAACATTGTTTTTGATATGTTTTGAAGTGAGAATACGAAATTTTAATACCAGAGTGAGTTAACAATGTATGAAAAATAGTTGAGTAATTTTTAAAGTAAAAAAAAACATTGTTTTTGATATGTTTTGAAGTGAGAATACGAAATTTTAATACCAGAGTGAGTTAACAATGTATGAAAAATAGTTGAGTAATTTTTAAAGTAAAAAAAAACATTGTTTTTGATATGTTTCAAAGTGAGAAATTAAAATTTTAATACCAGAGTGAGTTAACAATGTATGAAAAATAGTTGAGTAATTTTTAAAGTAAAAAAAAACATTGTTTTATAAGTGTTTCAAAGTGAGAAATTAAAATTTTAATACCAGAGTGAGTTAACAATGTATGAAAAATAGTTGAGTAATTTTTAAAGTAAAAAAAAACATTGTTTTTGATATGTTTCAAAGTGAGAAATTAAAATTTTAATACCAGAGTGAGTTAACAATGTATGAAAAATAGTTGAGTAATTTTTAGAGTAAAAAAAAAAATTGTTTTTGATATGTTTTGAAGTGAGAAATTAAAATTTTAATACCAGAGTGAGTTAACAATGTATGAAAAATAGTTGAGTAATTTTTAAAGTAAAAAAAAACATTGTTTTTGATATGTTTTGAAGTGAGAATACGAAATTTTAATACCAGAGTGAGTTAACAATGTATGAAAAATAGTTGAGTAATTTTTAAAGTAAAAAAAAACATTGTTTTTGATATGTTTCAAAGTGAGAAATTAAAATTTTAATACCAGAGTGAGTTAACAATGTATGAAAAATAGTTGAGTAATTTTTAAAGTAAAAAAAAACATTGTTTTTGATATGTTTCAAAGTGAGAAATTAAAATTTTAATACCAGAGTGAGTTAACAATGTATGAAAAATAGTTGAGTAATTTTTAGAGTAAAAAAAAAAATTGTTTTTGATATGTTTTGAAGTGAGAAATTAAAATTTTAATACCAGAGTGAGTTAACAATGTATGAAAAATAGTTGAGTAATTTTTAAAGTAAAAAAAAACATTGTTTTATAAGTGTTTTGAAGTGAGAAATTAAAATTTTAATACCAGAGTGAGTTAACAATGTATGAAAAATAGTTGAGTAATTTTTAAAGTAAAAAAAAACATTGTTTTTGATATGTTTTGAAGTGAGAAATTAAAATTTTATACCAGAGTGAGTTAACAATGTATGAAAAATAGTTGAGTAATTTTTAGAGTAAAAAAAAAAATTGTTTTTGATATGTTTTGAAGTGAGAAATTAAAATTTTAATACCAGAGTGAGTTAACAATGTATGAAAAATAGTTGAGTAATTTTTAAAGTAAAAAAAAACATTGTTTTTGATATGTTTTGAAGTGAGAATACGAAATTTTAATACCAGAGTGAGTTAACAATGTATGAAAAATAGTTGAGTAATTTTTAAAGTAAAAAAAAACATTGTTTTTGATATGTTTTGAAGTGAGAAATTAAAATTTTAATACCAGAGTGAGTTAACAATGTATGAAAAATAGTTGAGTAATTTTTAGAGTAAAAAAAAAAATTGTTTTTGATATGTTTTGAAGTGAGAAATTAAAATTTTAATACCAGAGTGAGTTAACAATGTATGAAAAATAGTTGAGTAATTTTTAAAGTAAAAAAAAACATTGTTTTTGATATGTTTCAAAGTGAGAAATTAAAATTTTAATACCAGAGTGAGTTAACAATGTATGAAAAATAGTTGAGTAATTTTTAAAGTAAAAAAAAACATTGTTTTATAAGTGTTTTGAAGTGAGAAATTAAAATTTTAATACCAGAGTGAGTTAACAATGTATGAAAAATAGTTGAGTAATTTTTAAAGTAAAAAAAAACATTGTTTTTGATATGTTTCAAAGTGAGAAATTAAAATTTTAATACCAGAGTGAGTTAACAATGTATGAAAAATAGTTGAGTAATTTTTAGAGTAAAAAAAAACATTGTTTTATAAGTGTTTCAAAGTGAGAAATTAAAATTTTAATACCAGAGTGAGTTAACAATGTATGAAAAATAGTTGAGTAATTTTTAAAGTAAAAAAAAACATTGTTTTTGATATGTTTTGAAGTGAGAAATTAAAATTTTAATACCAGAGTGAGTTAACAATGTATGAAAAATAGTTGAGTAATTTTTAAAGTAAAAAAAAACATTGTTTTTGATATGTTTTGAAGTGAGAAATTAAAATTTTAATACCAGAGTGAGTTAACAATGTATGAAAAATAGTTGAGTAATTTTTAAAGTAAAAAAAAACATTGTTTTTGATATGTTTTGAAGTGAGAAATTAAAATTTTAATACCAGAGTGAGTTAACAATGTATGAAAAATAGTTGAGTAATTTTTAAAGTAAAAAAAAACATTGTTTTTGATATGTTTCAAAGTGAGAAATTAAAATTTTAATACCAGAGTGAGTTAACAATGTATGAAAAATAGTTGAGTAATTTTTAGAGTAAAAAAAAACATTGTTTTATAAGTGTTTTGAAGTGAGAAATTAAAATTTTAATACCAGAGTGAGTTAACAATGTATGAAAAATAGTTGAGTAATTTTTAAAGTAAAAAAAAACATTGTTTTTGATATGTTTTGAAGTGAGAAATTAAAATTTTAATACCAGAGTGAGTTAACAATGTATGAAAAATAGTTGAGTAATTTTTAAAGTAAAAAAAAACATTGTTTTTGATATGTTTTGAAGTGAGAATACGAAATTTTAATACCAGAGTGAGTTAACAATGTATGAAAAATAGTTGAGTAATTTTTAAAGTAAAAAAAAACATTGTTTTTGATATGTTTTGAAGTGAGAAATTAAAATTTTAATACCAGAGTGAGTTAACAATGTATGAAAAATAGTTGAGTAATTTTTAAAGTAAAAAAAAACATTGTTTTTGATATGTTTTGAAGTGAGAAATTAAAATTTTAATACCAGAGTGAGTTAACAATGTATGAAAAATAGTTGAGTAATTTTTAGAGTAAAAAAAAACATTGTTTTATAAGTGTTTTGAAGTGAGAAATTAAAATTTTAATACCAGAGTGAGTTAACAATGTATGAAAAATAGTTGAGTAATTTTTAAAGTAAAAAAAAACATTGTTTTTGATATGTTTTGAAGTGAGAAATTAAAATTTTAATACCAGAGTGAGTTAACAATGTATGAAAAATAGTTGAGTAATTTTTAAAGTAAAAAAAAACATTGTTTTTGAAATGTTTTGAAGTGAGAATACGAAATTTTAATACCAGAGTGAGTTAACAATGTATGAAAAATAGTTGAGTAATTTTTAAAGTAAAAAAAAACATTGTTTTATAAGTGTTTCAAAGTGAGAAATTAAAATTTTAATACCAGAGTGAGTTAACAATGTATGAAAAATAGTTGAGTAATTTTTAAAGTAAAAAAAAACATTGTTTTTGATATGTTTCAAAGTGAGAAATTAAAATTTTAATACCAGAGTGAGTTAACAATGTATGAAAAATAGTTGAGTAATTTTTAAAGTAAAAAAAAACATTGTTTTATAAGTGTTTTGAAGTGAGAAATTAAAATTTTAATACCAGAGTGAGTTAACAATGTATGAAAAATAGTTGAGTAATTTTTAAAGTAAAAAAAAACATTGTTTTTGATATGTTTTGAAGTGAGAAATTAAAATTTTAATACCAGAGTGAGTTAACAATGTATGAAAAATAGTTGAGTAATTTTTAGAGTAAAAAAAAACATTGTTTTTGATATGTTTTGAAGTGAGAAATTAAAATTTTAATACCAGAGTGAGTTAACAATGTATGAAAAATAGTTGAGTAATTTTTAAAGTAAAAAAAAACATTGTTTTATAAGTGTTTCAAAGTGAGAAATTAAAATTTTAATACCAGAGTGAGTTAACAATGTATGAAAAATAGTTGAGTAATTTTTAAAGTAAAAAAAAACATTGTTTTTGATATGTTTTGAAGTGAGAATACGAAATTTTAATACCAGAGTGAGTTAACAATGTATGAAAAATAGTTGAGTAATTTTTAAAGTAAAAAAAAACATTGTTTTTGATATGTTTTGAAGTGAGAAATTAAAATTTTAATACCAGAGTGAGTTAACAATGTATGAAAAATAGTTGAGTAATTTTTAAAGTAAAAAAAAACATTGTTTTTGATATGTTTTGAAGTGAGAATACGAAATTTTAATACCAGAGTGAGTTAACAATGTATGAAAAATAGTTGAGTAATTTTTAAAGTAAAAAAAAACATTGTTTTTGATATGTTTTGAAGTGAGAAATTAAAATTTTAATACCAGAGTGAGTTAACAATGTATGAAAAATAGTTGAGTAATTTTTAGAGTAAAAAAAAACATTGTTTTATAAGTGTTTCAAAGTGAGAAATTAAAATTTTAATACCAGAGTGAGTTAACAATGTATGAAAAATAGTTGAGTAATTTTTAAAGTAAAAAAAAACATTGTTTTTGATATGTTTTGAAGTGAGAAATTAAAATTTTAATACCAGAGTGAGTTAACAATGTATGAAAAATAGTTGAGTAATTTTTAGAGTAAAAAAAAACATTGTTTTTGATATGTTTTGAAGTGAGAAATTAAAATTTTAATACCAGAGTGAGTTAACAATGTATGAAAAATAGTTGAGTAATTTTTAAAGTAAAAAAAAACATTGTTTTTGATATGTTTCAAAGTGAGAAATTAAAATTTTAATACCAGAGTGAGTTAACAATGTATGAAAAATAGTTGAGTAATTTTTAAAGTAAAAAAAAACATTGTTTTATAAGTGTTTTGAAGTGAGAAATTAAAATTTTAATACCAGAGTGAGTTAACAATGTATGAAAAATAGTTGAGTAATTTTTAAAGTAAAAAAAAACATTGTTTTTGATATGTTTTGAAGTGAGAAATTAAAATTTTAATACCAGAGTGAGTTAACAATGTATGAAAAATAGTTGAGTAATTTTTAAAGTAAAAAAAAACATTGTTTTTGATATGTTTTGAAGTGAGAAATTAAAATTTTAATACCAGAGTGAGTTAACAATGTATGAAAAATAGTTGAGTAATTTTTAAAGTAAAAAAAAACATTGTTTTTGATATGTTTTGAAGTGAGAATACGAAATTTTAATACCAGAGTGAGTTAACAATGTATGAAAAATAGTTGAGTAATTTTTAAAGTAAAAAAAAACATTGTTTTTGATATGTTTTGAAGTGAGAAATTAAAATTTTAATACCAGAGTGAGTTAACAATGTATGAAAAATAGTTGAGTAATTTTTAAAGTAAAAAAAAACATTGTTTTTGATATGTTTTGAAGTGAGAAATTAAAATTTTAATACCAGAGTGAGTTAACAATGTATGAAAAATAGTTGAGTAATTTTTAAAGTAAAAAAAAACATTGTTTTTGATATGTTTTGAAGTGAGAATACGAAATTTTAATACCAGAGTGAGTTAACAATGTATGAAAAATAGTTGAGTAATTTTTAAAGTAAAAAAAAACATAGTTTTTGATATGTTTTGAAGTGAGAAATTAAAATTTTAATACCAGAGTGAGTTAACAATGTATGAAAAATAGTTGAGTAATTTTTAAAGTAAAAAAAAACATTGTTTTTGATATGTTTTGAAGTGAGAAATTAAAATTTTAATACCAGAGTGAGTTAACAATGTATGAAAAATAGTTGAGTAATTTTTAAAGTAAAAAAAAACATTGTTTTTGATATGTTTTGAAGTGAGAATACGAAATTTTAATACCAGAGTGAGTTAACAATGTATGAAAAATAGTTGAGTAATTTTTAAAGTAAAAAAAAACATAGTTTTTGATATGTTTTGAAGTGAGAATACGAAATTTTAATACCAGAGTGAGTTAACAATGTATGAAAAATAGTTATGTAAATTTTAAAGTAAAAAAAAACATTGTTTTTGATATGTTTCAAAGTGAGAATACGAAATTTTAATACCAGAGTGAGTTAACAATGTATGAAAAATAGTTGAGTAATTTTTAAAGTAAAAAAAAACATAGTTTTTGATATGTTTTGAAGTGAGAATACGAAATTTTAATACCAGAGTGAGTTAACAATGTATGAAAAATAGTTGAGTAATTTTTAAAGTAAAAAAAAACATAGTTTTTGATATGTTTTGAAGTGAGAATACGAAATTTTACTACCAGAGTGAGTTAACAATGTATGAAAAATAGTTGAGTAATTTTTAAAGTAAAAAAAAACATAGTTTTTGATATGTTTTGAAGTGAGAATACGAAATTTTAATACCAGAGTGAGTTAACAATGTATGAAAAATAGTTGAGTAATTTTTAAAGTAAAAAAAAACATTGTTTTTGATATGTTTTGAAGTGAGAATACGAAATTTTAATACCAGAGTGAGTTAACAATGTATGAAAAATAGTTGAGTAATTTTTAAAGTAAAAAAAAACATTGTTTTTGATATGTTTTGAAGTGAGAATACGAAATTTTAATACCAGAGTGAGTTAACAATGTATGAAAAATAGTTATGTAAATTTTAAAGTAAAAAAAAACATTGTTTTTGATATGTTTTGAAGTGAGAATACGAAATTTTAATACCAGAGTGAGTTAACAATGTATGAAAAATAGTTGAGTAATTTTTAAAGTAAAAAAAAACATAGTTTTTGATATGTTTTGAAGTGAGAATACGAAATTTTAATACCAGAGTGAGTTAACAATGTATGAAAAATAGTTGAGTAATTTTTAAAGTAAAAAAAAACATAGTTTTTGATATGTTTTGAAGTGAGAATACGAAATTTTAATACCAGAGTGAGTTAACAATGTATGAAAAATAGTTGAGTAATTTTTAAAGTAAAAAAAAACATAGTTTTTGATATGTTTTGAAGTGAGAAATTAAAATTTTACTACCAGAGTGAGTTAACAATGTATGAAAAATAGTTGAGTAATTTTTAAAGTAAAAAAAAACATAGTTTTTGATATGTTTTGAAGTGAGAATACGAAATTTTAATACCAGAGTGAGTTAACAATGTATGAAAAATAGTTGAGTAATTTTTAAAGTAAAAAAAAACATAGTTTTTGATATGTTTTGAAGTGAGAATACGAAATTTTACTACCAGAGTGAGTTAACAATGTATGAAAAATAGTTGAGTAATTTTTAAAGTAAAAAAAAACATTGTTTTTGATATGTTTTGAAGTGAGAATACGAAATTTTAATACCAGAGTGAGTTAACAATGTATGAAAAATAGTTGAGTAATTTTTAAAGTAAAAAAAAACATTGTTTTTGATATGTTTTGAAGTGAGAAATTAAAATTTTACTACCAGAGTGAGTTAACAATGTATGAAAAATATTTGTGTAATTTTTAAAGTAAAAAAAAACATAGTTTTTGATATGTTTTGAAGTGAGAATACGAAATTTTAATACCAGAGTGAGTTAACAATGTATGAAAAATAGTTGAGTAATTTTTAAAGTAAAAAAAAACATTGTTTTTGATATGTTTTGAAGTGAGAATACGAAATTTTACTACCAGAGTGAGTTAACAATGTATGAAAAATAGTTGTGTAATTTTTAAAGTAAAAAAAAACATAGTTTTTGATATGTTTTGAAGTGAGAATACGAAATTTTAATACCAGAGTGAGTTAACAATGTATGAAAAATAGTTGAGTAATTTTTAAAGTAAAAAAAAACATAGTTTTTGATATGTTTTGAAGTGAGAATACGAAATTTTAATACCAGAGTGAGTTAACAATGTATGAAAAATAGTTGAGTAATTTTTAAAGTAAAAAAAAACATAGTTTTTGATATGTTTTGAAGTGAGAATACGAAATTTTAATACCAGAGTGAGTTAACAATGTATGAAAAATAGTTGAGTAATTTTTAAAGTAAAAAAAAACATAGTTTTTGATATGTTTTGAAGTGAGAATACGAAATTTTAATACCAGAGTGAGTTAACAATGTATGAAAAATAGTTGAGTAATTTTTAAAGTAAAAAAAAACATAGTTTTTGATATGTTTTGAAGTGAGAATACGAAATTTTAATACCAGAGTGAGTTAACAATGTATGAAAAATAGTTGAGTAATTTTTAAAGTAAAAAAAAACATAGTTTTTGATATGTTTTGAAGTGAGAATACGAAATTTTAATACCAGAGTGAGTTAACAATGTATGAAAAATAGTTGAGTAATTTTTAAAGTAAAAAAAAACATTGTTTTTGATATGTTTTGAAGTGAGAATACGAAATTTTAATACCAGAGTGAGTTAACAATGTATGAAAAATAGTTGAGTAATTTTTAAAGTAAAAAAAAAACATAGTTTTTGATATGTTTTGAAGTGAGAATACGAAATTTTAATACCAGAGTGAGTTAACAATGTATGAAAAATAGTTGAGTAATTTTTAAAGTAAAAAAAAACATAGTTTTTGATATGTTTTGAAGTGAGAATACGAAATTTTACTACCAGAGTGAGTTAACAATGTATGAAAAATAGTTGAGTAATTTTTAAAGTAAAAAAAAACATAGTTTTTGATATGTTTTGAAGTGAGAATACGAAATTTTAATACCAGAGTGAGTTAACAATGTATGAAAAATAGTTGAGTAATTTTTAAAGTAAAAAAAAACATAGTTTTTGATATGTTTTGAAGTGAGAATACGAAATTTTAATACCAGAGTGAGTTAACAATGTATGAAAAATAGTTGAGTAATTTTTAAAGTAAAAAAAAACATTGTTTTATAAGTGTTTTGAAGTGAGAAATTAAAATTTTAATACCAGAGTGAGTTAACAATGTATGAAAAATAGTTGAGTAATTTTTAAAGTAAAAAAAAACATAGTTTTTGATATGTTTTGAAGTGAGAATACGAAATTTTACTACCAGAGTGAGTTAACAATGTATGAAAAATAGTTGTGTAATTTTTAAAGTAAAAAAAAACATAGTTTTTGATATGTTTTGAAGTGAGAATACGAAATTTTAATACCAGAGTGAGTTAACAATGTATGAAAAATATTTGTGTAATTTTTAAAGTAAAAAAAAACATAGTTTTTGATATGTTTTGAAGTGAGAATACGAAATTTTAATACCAGAGTGAGTTAACAATGTATGAAAAATAGTTGAGTAATTTTTAAAGTAAAAAAAAACATAGTTTTTGATATGTTTTGAAGTGAGAAATTAAAATTTTAATACCAGAGTGAGTTAACAATGTATGAAAAATAGTTGAGTAATTTTTAAAGTAAAAAAAAACATTGTTTTTGATATGTTTTGAAGTGAGAATACGAAATTTTAATACCAGAGTGAGTTAACAATGTATGAAAAATAGTTGAGTAATTTTTAAAGTAAAAAAAAACATTGTTTTTGATATGTTTTGAAGTGAGAAATTAAAATTTTAATACCAGAGTGAGTTAACAATGTATGAAAAATAGTTGAGTAATTTTTAAAGTAAAAAAAAACATTGTTTTTGATATGTTTTGAAGTGAGAATACGAAATTTTAATACCAGAGTGAGTTAACAATGTATGAAAAATAGTTGAGTAATTTTTAAAGTAAAAAAAAACATAGTTTTTGATATGTTTTGAAGTGAGAATACGAAATTTTAATACCAGAGTGAGTTAACAATGTATGAAAAATAGTTGAGTAATTTTTAAAGTAAAAAAAAACATAGTTTTTGATATGTTTTGAAGTGAGAATACGAAATTTTAATACCAGAGTGAGTTAACAATGTATGAAAAATAGTTGAGTAATTTTTAAAGTAAAAAAAAACATTGTTTTTGATATGTTTTGAAGTGAGAATACGAAATTTTAATACCAGAGTGAGTTAACAATGTATGAAAAATAGTTGTGTAATTTTTAAAGTAAAAAAAAACATTGTTTTTGATATGTTTTGAAGTGAGAATACGAAATTTTAATACCAGAGTGAGTTAACAATGTATGAAAAATAGTTGAGTAATTTTTAAAGTAAAAAAAAACATAGTTTTTGATATGTTTTGAAGTGAGAAATTAAAATTTTAATACCAGAGTGAGTTAACAATGTATGAAAAATAGTTGTGTAATTTTTAAAGTAAAAAAAAACATAGTTTTTGATATGTTTTGAAGTGAGAATACGAAATTTTAATACCAGAGTGAGTTAACAATGTATGAAAAATAGTTGAGTAATTTTTAAAGTAAAAAAAAACATAGTTTTTGATATGTTTTGAAGTGAGAAATTAAAATTTTACTACCAGAGTGAGTTAACAATGTATGAAAAATATTTGTGTAATTTTTAAAGTAAAAAAAAAACATAGTTTTTGATATGTTTTGAAGTGAGAAATTAAAATTTTACTACCAGAGTGAGTTAACAATGTATGAAAAATATTTGTGTAATTTTTAAAGTAAAAAAAAACATAGTTTTTGATATGTTTTGAAGTGAGAATACGAAATTTTAATACCAGAGTGAGTTAACAATGTATGAAAAATAGTTGAGTAATTTTTAAAGTAAAAAAAAACATAGTTTTTGATATGTTTTGAAGTGAGAATACGAAATTTTACTACCAGAGTGAGTTAACAATGTATGAAAAATATTTGTGTAATTTTTAAAGTAAAAAAAAACATAGTTTTTGATATGTTTTGAAGTGAGAAATTAAAATTTTAATACCAGAGTGAGTTAACAATGTATGAAAAATAGTTGTGTAATTTTTAAAGTAAAAAAAAACATAGTTTTTGATATGTTTTGAAGTGAGAATACGAAATTTTAATACCAGAGTGAGTTAACAATGTATGAAAAATAGTTGAGTAATTTTTAAAGTAAAAAAAAACATAGTTTTTGATATGTTTTGAAGTGAGAATACGAAATTTTAATACCAGAGTGAGTTAACAATGTATGAAAAATAGTTGTGTAATTTTTAAAGTAAAAAAAAACATTGTTTTTGATATGTTTTGAAGTGAGAATACGAAATTTTAATACCAGAGTGAGTTAACAATGTATGAAAAATAGTTGAGTAATTTTTAAAGTAAAAAAAAACATTGTTTTTGATATGTTTTGAAGTGAGAATACGAAATTTTAATACCAGAGTGAGTTAACAATGTATGAAAAATAGTTGAGTAATTTTTAAAGTAAAAAAAAACATAGTTTTTGATATGTTTTGAAGTGAGAATACGAAATTTTACTACCAGAGTGAGTTAACAATGTATGAAAAATATTTGTGTAATTTTTAAAGTAAAAAAAAACATAGTTTTTGATATGTTTTGAAGTGAGAAATTAAAATTTTACTACCAGAGTGAGTTAACAATGTATGAAAAATAGTTGTGTAATTTTTAAAGTAAAAAAAAACATTGTTTTTGATATGTTTTGAAGTGAGAATACGAAATTTTAATACCAGAGTGAGTTAACAATGTATGAAAAATAGTTGAGTAATTTTTAAAGTAAAAAAAAACATTGTTTTTGATATGTTTTGAAGTGAGAATACGAAATTTTAATACCAGAGTGAGTTAACAATGTATGAAAAATAGTTGAGTAATTTTTAAAGTAAAAAAAAACATAGTTTTTGATATGTTTTGAAGTGAGAATACGAAATTTTACTACCAGAGTGAGTTAACAATGTATGAAAAATATTTGTGTAATTTTTAAAGTAAAAAAAAACATAGTTTTTGATATGTTTTGAAGTGAGAAATTAAAATTTTACTACCAGAGTGAGTTAACAATGTATGAAAAATATTTGTGTAATTTTTAAAGTAAAAAAAAACATAGTTTTTGATATGTTTTGAAGTGAGAATACGAAATTTTAATACCAGAGTGAGTTAACAATGTATGAAAAATAGTTGAGTAATTTTTAAAGTAAAAAAAAACATAGTTTTTGATATGTTTTGAAGTGAGAATACGAATTTTACTACCAGAGTGAGTTAACAATGTATGAAAAATATTTGTGTAATTTTTAAAGTAAAAAAAAAACATAGTTTTTGATATGTTTTGAAGTGAGAAATTAAAATTTTAATACCAGAGTGAGTTAACAATGTATGAAAAATAGTTGTGTAATTTTTAAAGTAAAAAAAAACATAGTTTTTGATATGTTTTGAAGTGAGAATACGAAATTTTAATACCAGAGTGAGTTAACAATGTATGAAAAATAGTTGAGTAATTTTTAAAGTAAAAAAAAACATAGTTTTTGATATGTTTTGAAGTGAGAATACGAAATTTTAATACCAGAGTGAGTTAACAATGTATGAAAAATAGTTGTGTAATTTTTAAAGTAAAAAAAAAACATTGTTTTTGATATGTTTTGAAGTGAGAATACGAAATTTTAATACCAGAGTGAGTTAACAATGTATGAAAAATAGTTGAGTAATTTTTAAAGTAAAAAAAAACATAGTTTTTGATATGTTTTGAAGTGAGAATACGAAATTTTACTACCAGAGTGAGTTAACAATGTATGAAAAATATTTGTGTAATTTTTAAAGTAAAAAAAACATAGTTTTTGATATGTTTTGAAGTGAGAATACGAAATTTTAATACCAGAGTGAGTTAACAATGTATGAAAAATAGTTGAGTAATTTTTAAAGTAAAAAAAAACATAGTTTTTGATATGTTTTGAAGTGAGAATACGAAATTTTACTACCAGAGTGAGTTAACAATGTATGAAAAATAGTTGAGTAATTTTTAAAGTAAAAAAAAACATTGTTTTTGATATGTTTTGAAGTGAGAATACGAAATTTTAATACCAGAGTGAGTTAACAATGTATGAAAAATAGTTGAGTAATTTTTAAAGTAAAAAAAAACATTGTTTTTGATATGTTTTGAAGTGAGAATACGAAATTTTACTACCAGAGTGAGTTAACAATGTATGAAAAATAGTTGTGTAATTTTTAAAGTAAAAAAAAACATTGTTTTTGATATGTTTTGAAGTGAGAATACGAAATTTTAATACCAGAGTGAGTTAACAATGTATGAAAAATAGTTGAGTAATTTTTAAAGTAAAAAAAAACATAGTTTTTGATATGTTTTGAAGTGAGAATACGAAATTTTACTACCAGAGTGAGTTAACAATGTATGAAAAATATTTGTGTAATTTTTAAAGTAAAAAAAAACATAGTTTTTGATATGTTTTGAAGTGAGAAATTAAAATTTTACTACCAGAGTGAGTTAACAATGTATGAAAAATAGTTGTGTAATTTTTAAAGTAAAAAAAAACATTGTTTTTGATATGTTTTGAAGTGAGAATACGAAATTTTAATACCAGAGTGAGTTAACAATGTATGAAAAATAGTTGAGTAATTTTTAAAGTAAAAAAAAACATTGTTTTTGATATGTTTTGAAGTGAGAATACGAAATTTTAATACCAGAGTGAGTTAACAATGTATGAAAAATAGTTGAGTAATTTTTAAAGTAAAAAAAAACATAGTTTTTGATATGTTTTGAAGTGAGAATACGAAATTTTACTACCAGAGTGAGTTAACAATGTATGAAAAATATTTGTGTAATTTTTAAAGTAAAAAAAAACATAGTTTTTGATATGTTTTGAAGTGAGAAATTAAAATTTTACTACCAGAGTGAGTTAACAATGTATGAAAAATAGTTGTGTAATTTTTAAAGTAAAAAAAAACATTGTTTTTGATATGTTTTGAAGTGAGAATACGAAATTTTAATACCAGAGTGAGTTAACAATGTATGAAAAATAGTTGTGTAATTTTTAAAGTAAAAAAAAAACATAGTTTTTGATATGTTTTGAAGTGAGAATACGAAATTTTAATACCAGAGTGAGTTAACAATGTATGAAAAATAGTTGTGTAATTTTTAAAGTAAAAAAAAAACATTGTTTTTGATATGTTTTGAAGTGAGAATACGAAATTTTAATACCAGAGTGAGTTAACAATGTATGAAAAATAGTTGAGTAATTTTTAAAGTAAAAAAAAACATAGTTTTTGATATGTTTTGAAGTGAGAATACGAAATTTTACTACCAGAGTGAGTTAACAATGTATGAAAAAATAGTTGAGTAATTTTTAAAGTAAAAAAAAACATAGTTTTTGATATGTTTTGAAGTGAGAATACGAAATTTTACTACCAGAGTGAGTTAACAATGTATGAAAAATATTTGTGTAATTTTTAAAGTAAAAAAAACATAGTTTTTGATATGTTTTGAAGTGAGAAATTAAAATTTTAATACCAGAGTGAGTTAACAATGTATGAAAAATAGTTGTGTAATTTTTAAAGTAAAAAAAAACATAGTTTTTGATATGTTTGAAGTGAGAATACGAAATTTTAATACCAGAGTGAGTTAACAATGTATGAAAAATAGTTGAGTAATTTTTAAAGTAAAAAAAAACATAGTTTTTGATATGTTTTGAAGTGAGAATACGAAATTTTAATACCAGAGTGAGTTAACAATGTATGAAAAATAGTTGTGTAATTTTTAAAGTAAAAAAAAAACATTGTTTTTGATATGTTTTGAAGTGAGAATACGAAATTTTAATACCAGAGTGAGTTAACAATGTATGAAAAATAGTTGAGTAATTTTTAAAGTAAAAAAAAACATAGTTTTTGATATGTTTTGAAGTGAGAATACGAAATTTTACTACCAGAGTGAGTTAACAATGTATGAAAAATATTTGTGTAATTTTTAAGTAAAAAAAAAACATAGTTTTTGATATGTTTTGAAGTGAGAATACGAAATTTTAATACCAGAGTGAGTTAACAATGTATGAAAAATAGTTGAGTAATTTTTAAAGTAAAAAAAAACATAGTTTTTGATATGTTTTGAAGTGAGAATACGAAATTTTACTACCAGAGTGAGTTAACAATGTATGAAAAATAGTTGAGTAATTTTTAAAGTAAAAAAAAAACATAGTTTTTGATATGTTTTGAAGTGAGAATACGAAATTTTAATACCAGAGTGAGTTAACAATGTATGAAAAATAGTTGAGTAATTTTTAAAGTAAAAAAAAACATAGTTTTTGATATGTTTTGAAGTGAGAATACGAAATTTTACTACCAGAGTGAGTTAACAATGTATGAAAAATAGTTGTGTAATTTTTAAAGTAAAAAAAAACATTGTTTTTGATATGTTTTGAAGTGAGAATACGAAATTTTAATACCAGAGTGAGTTAACAATGTATGAAAAATAGTTTGAGTAATTTTAAAGTAAAAAAAAACATTGTTTTTGATATGTTTTGAAGTGAGAATACGAAATTTTAATACCAGAGTGAGTTAACAATGTATGAAAAATAGTTGAGTAATTTTTAAAGTAAAAAAAAACATAGTTTTTGATATGTTTTGAAGTGAGAATACGAAATTTTACTACCAGAGTGAGTTAACAATGTATGAAAAAATAGTTGAGTAATTTTTAAAGTAAAAAAAAACATTGTTTTTGATATGTTTTGAAGTGAGAATACGAAATTTTAATACCAGAGTGAGTTAACAATGTATGAAAAATAGTTGAGTAATTTTTAAAGTAAAAAAAAAACATAGTTTTTGATATGTTTTGAAGTGAGAATACGAAATTTTAATACCAGAGTGAGTTAACAATGTATGAAAAATAGTTGAGTAATTTTTAAAGTAAAAAAAAACATAGTTTTTGATATGTTTTGAAGTGAGAAATTAAAATTTTACTACCAGAGTGAGTTAACAATGTATGAAAAATAGTTGTGTAATTTTTAAAGTAAAAAAAAACATTGTTTTTGATATGTTTTGAAGTGAGAATACGAAATTTTAATACCAGAGTGAGTTAACAATGTATGAAAAATAGTTGAGTAATTTTTTAAAGTAAAAAAAAACATTGTTTTTGATATGTTTTGAAGTGAGAATACGAAATTTTAATACCAGAGTGAGTTAACAATGTATGAAAAATAGTTGTGTAATTTTTAAAGTAAAAAAAAACATAGTTTTTGATATGTTTTGAAGTGAGAATACGAAATTTTAATACCAGAGTGAGTTAACAATGTATGAAAAATAGTTGTGTAATTTTAAAGTAAAAAAAAACATTGTTTTTGATATGTTTTGAAGTGAGAATACGAAATTTTAATACCAGAGTGAGTTAACAATGTATGAAAATTAGTTGAGTAATTTTTAAAGTAAAAAAAAAACATTGTTTTTGATATGTTTTGAAGTGAGAATACGAAATTTTAATACCAGAGTGAGTTAACAATGTATGAAAAATAGTTGAGTAATTTTTAAAGTAAAAAAAAACATAGTTTTTGATATGTTTTGAAGTGAGAATACGAAATTTTACTACCAGAGTGAGTTAACAATGTATGAAAAATAGTTGAGTAATTTTTAAAGTAAAAAAAAAACATTGTTTTTGATATGTTTTGAAGTGAGAATACGAAATTTTAATACCAGAGTGAGTTAACAATGTATGAAAAATAGTTGAGTAATTTTTAAAGTAAAAAAAAAACATAGTTTTTGATATGTTTTGAAGTGAGAATACGAAATTTTAATACCAGAGTGAGTTAACAATGTATGAAAAATAGTTGAGTAATTTTTAAAGTAAAAAAAAACATAGTTTTTGATATGTTTTGAAGTGAGAAATTAAAATTTTACTACCAGAGTGAGTTAACAATGTATGAAAAATAGTTGTGTAATTTTTAAAGTAAAAAAAAAACATTGTTTTTGATATGTTTTGAAGTGAGAATACGAAATTTTAATACCAGAGTGAGTTAACAATGTATGAAAAATAGTTGAGTAATTTTTAAAGTAAAAAAAAACATTGTTTTTGATATGTTTTGAAGTGAGAATACGAAATTTTAATACCAGAGTGAGTTAACAATGTATGAAAAATAGTTGTGTAATTTTTAAAGTAAAAAAAAAACATAGTTTTTGATATGTTTTGAAGTGAGAATACGAAATTTTAATACCAGAGTGAGTTAACAATGTATGAAAAATAGTTGTGTAATTTTTAAAGTAAAAAAAAACATTGTTTTTTGATATGTTTTGAAGTGAGAAATTAAAATTTTACTACCAGAGTGAGTTAACAATGTATGAAAAATAGTTGTGTAATTTTTAAAGTAAAAAAAAACATAGTTTTTGATATGTTTTGAAGTGAGAATACGAAATTTTACTACCAGAGTGAGTTAACAATGTATGAAAAATAGTTGTGTAATTTTTAAAGTAAAAAAAAAACATTGTTTTTGATATGTTTTGAAGTGAGAATACGAAATTTTAATACCAGAGTGAGTTAACAATGTATGAAAAATAGTTGAGTAATTTTAAAGTAAAAAAAAAACATAGTTTTTGATATGTTTTGAAGTGAGAATACGAAATTTTAATACCAGAGTGAGTTAACAATGTATGAAAAATAGTTGTGTAATTTTAAAGTAAAAAAAAACATTGTTTTTGATATGTTTTGAAGTGAGAATACGAAATTTTTAATACCAGAGTGAGTTAACAATGTATGAAAAATAGTTGAGTAATTTTTAAAGTAAAAAAAACATAGTTTTTGATATGTTTTGAAGTGAGAATACGAAATTTTACTACCAGAGTGAGTTAACAATGTATGAAAAATATTTGTGTAATTTTTAAAGTAAAAAAAAAACATAGTTTTTGATATGTTTTGAAGTGAGAAATTAAAATTTTACTACCAGAGTGAGTTAACAATGTATGAAAAATAGTTGTGTAATTTTTAAAGTAAAAAAAAACATTGTTTTTGATATGTTTTGAAGTGAGAATACGAAATTTTAATACCAGAGTGAGTTAACAATGTATGAAAAATAGTTGTGTAATTTTTAAAGTAAAAAAAAACATTGTTTTTGATATGTTTTGAAGTGAGAATACGAAATTTTAATACCAGAGTGAGTTAACAATGTATGAAAAATAGTTGAGTAATTTTTAAAGTAAAAAAAAACATAGTTTTTGATATGTTTTGAAGTGAGAATACGAAATTTTACTACCAGAGTGAGTTAACAATGTATGAAAAATAGTTGTGTAATTTTTAAAGTAAAAAAAAAACATTGTTTTTGATATGTTTTGAAGTGAGAATACGAAATTTTAATACCAGAGTGAGTTAACAATGTATGAAAAAATAGTTGAGTAATTTTTAAAGTAAAAAAAAACATAGTTTTTGATATGTTTTGAAGTGAGAATACGAAATTTTACTACCAGAGTGAGTTAACAATGTATGAAAAATATTTGTGTAATTTTTAAAGTAAAAAAAAACATAGTTTTTTGATATGTTTTGAAGTGAGAAATTAAAATTTTACTACCAGAGTGAGTTAACAATGTATGAAAAATAGTTGTGTAATTTTTAAAGTAAAAAAAAAACATTGTTTTTGATATGTTTTGAAGTGAGAATACGAAATTTTAATACCAGAGTGAGTTAACAATGTATGAAAAAATAGTTGTGTAATTTTTTAAAGTAAAAAAAAAACATAGTTTTTGATATGTTTTGAAGTGAGAATACGAAATTTTAATACCAGAGTGAGTTAACAATGTATGAAAAATAGTTGTGTAATTTTTAAAGTAAAAAAAAACATTGTTTTTGATATGTTTTGAAGTGAGAATACGAAATTTTAATACCAGAGTGAGTTAACAATGTATGAAAAATAGTTGAGTAATTTTTAAAGTAAAAAAAAACATAGTTTTTGATATGTTTTGAAGTGAGAATACGAAATTTTAATACCAGAGTGAGTTAACAATGTATGAAAAATAGTTGAGTAATTTTTAAAGTAAAAAAAAACATAGTTTTTGATATGTTTTGAAGTGAGAATACGAAATTTTAATACCAGAGTGAGTTAACAATGTATGAAAAATAGTTGAGTAATTTTTAAAGTAAAAAAAAACATAGTTTTTGATATGTTTTGAAGTGAGAATACGAAATTTTACTACCAGAGTGAGTTAACAATGTATGAAAAATAGTTGAGTAATTTTTAAAGTAAAAAAAAACATAGTTTTTGATATGTTTTGAAGTGAGAAATTAAAATTTTACTACCAGAGTGAGTTAACAATGTATGAAAAATAGTTGAGTAATTTTTAAAGTAAAAAAAAACATTGTTTTTGATATGTTTTGAAGTGAGAATACGAAATTTTAATACCAGAGTGAGTTAACAATGTATGAAAAATAGTTGAGTAATTTTTAAAGTAAAAAAAAACATAGTTTTTGATATGTTTTGAAGTGAGAATACGAAATTTTACTACCAGAGTGAGTTAACAATGTATGAAAAATAGTTGTGTAATTTTTAAAGTAAAAAAAAACATTGTTTTTGATATGTTTTGAAGTGAGAAATTAAAATTTTAATACCAGAGTGAGTTAACAATGTATGAAAAATATTTGTGTAATTTTTAAAGTAAAAAAAAACATAGTTTTTGATATGTTTTGAAGTGAGAAATTAAAATTTTACTACCAGAGTGAGTTAACAATGTATGAAAAATAGTTGTGTAATTTTTAAAGTAAAAAAAAACATAGTTTTTGATATGTTTTGAAGTGAGAATACGAAATTTTTACTACCAGAGTGAGTTAACAATGTATGAAAAATATTTGTGTAATTTTTAAAGTAAAAAAAAACATAGTTTTTGATATGTTTTGAAGTGAGAATACGAAATTTTAATACCAGAGTGAGTTAACAATGTATGAAAAATAGTTGAGTAATTTTTAAAGTAAAAAAAAACATAGTTTTTGATATGTTTTGAAGTGAGAAATTAAAATTTTACTACCAGAGTGAGTTAACAATGTATGAAAAATATTTGTGTAATTTTTAAAGTAAAAAAAAACATAGTTTTTGATATGTTTTGAAGTGAGAATACGAAATTTTAATACCAGAGTGAGTTAACAATGTATGAAAAATATTTGTGTAATTTTTAAAGTAAAAAAAAACATAGTTTTTGATATGTTTTGAAGTGAGAAATTAAAATTTTACTACCAGAGTGAGTTAACAATGTATGAAAAATAGTTGTGTAATTTTTAAAGTAAAAAAAAACATAGTTTTTGATATGTTTTGAAGTGAGAATACGAAATTTTACTACCAGAGTGAGTTAACAATGTATGAAAAATAGTTGTGTAATTTTTAAAGTAAAAAAAAACATAGTTTTTGATATGTTTTGAAGTGAGAATACGAAATTTTAATACCAGAGTGAGTTAACAATGTATGAAAAATAGTTGTGTAATTTTTAAAGTAAAAAAAAACATAGTTTTTGATATGTTTTGAAGTGAGAATACGAAATTTTAATACCAGAGTGAGTTAACAATGTATGAAAAATAGTTGAGTAATTTTTAAAGTAAAAAAAAACATAGTTTTTGATATGTTTTGAAGTGAGAATACGAAATTTTAATACCAGAGTGAGTTAACAATGTATGAAAAATAGTTGAGTAATTTTTAAAGTAAAAAAAAACATAGTTTTTGATATGTTTTGAAGTGAGAAATTAAAATTTTACTACCAGAGTGAGTTAACAATGTATGAAAAATAGTTGTGTAATTTTTAAAGTAAAAAAAAACATAGTTTTTGATATGTTTTGAAGTGAGAATACGAAATTTTAATACCAGAGTGAGTTAACAATGTATGAAAAATAGTTGTGTAATTTTTAAAGTAAAAAAAAACATAGTTTTTGATATGTTTTGAAGTGAGAATACGAAATTTTACTACCAGAGTGAGTTAACAATGTATGAAAAATAGTTGTGTAATTTTTAAAGTAAAAAAAAAACATAGTTTTTGATATGTTTTGAAGTGAGAATACGAAATTTTAATACCAGAGTGAGTTAACAATGTATGAAAAATAGTTGTGTAATTTTTAAAGTAAAAAAAAAACATAGTTTTTGATATGTTTTGAAGTGAGAATACGAAATTTTAATACCAGAGTGAGTTAACAATGTATGAAAAATAGTTGTGTAATTTTTAAAGTAAAAAAAAACATAGTTTTTGATATGTTTTGAAGTGAGAAATTAAAATTTTACTACCAGAGTGAGTTAACAATGTATGAAAAATATTTGTGTAATTTTTAAAGTAAAAAAAAACATAGTTTTTGATATGTTTTGAAGTGAGAATACGAAATTTTAATACCAGAGTGAGTTAACAATGTATGAAAAATAGTTGAGTAATTTTTAAAGTAAAAAAAAACATAGTTTTTGATATGTTTTGAAGTGAGAATACGAAATTTTAATACCAGAGTGAGTTAACAATGTATGAAAAATAGTTGAGTAATTTTTAAAGTAAAAAAAAACATTGTTTTTGATATGTTTTGAAGTGAGAATACGAAATTTTAATACCAGAGTGAGTTAACAATGTATGAAAAATAGTTGAGTAATTTTTAAAGTAAAAAAAAACATAGTTTTTGATATGTTTTGAAGTGAGAATACGAAATTTTACTACCAGAGTGAGTTAACAATGTATGAAAAATAGTTGAGTAATTTTTAAAGTAAAAAAAAAACATAGTTTTTGATATGTTTTGAAGTGAGAAATTAAAATTTTACTACCAGAGTGAGTTAACAATGTATGAAAAATATTTGTGTAATTTTTAAAGTAAAAAAAAACATAGTTTTTGATATGTTTTGAAGTGAGAATACGAAATTTTAATACCAGAGTGAGTTAACAATGTATGAAAAATAGTTGAGTAATTTTTAAAGTAAAAAAAAACATAGTTTTTGATATGTTTTGAAGTGAGAATACGAAATTTTACTACCAGAGTGAGTTAACAATGTATGAAAAATAGTTGTGTAATTTTTAAAGTAAAAAAAAACATAGTTTTTGATATGTTTTGAAGTGAGAATACGAAATTTTACTACCAGAGTGAGTTAACAATGTATGAAAAATAGTTGAGTAATTTTTAAAGTAAAAAAAAACATAGTTTTTGATATGTTTTGAAGTGAGAATACGAAATTTTAATACCAGAGTGAGTTAACAATGTATGAAAAATAGTTGTGTAATTTTTAAAGTAAAAAAAAACATAGTTTTTGATATGTTTTGAAGTGAGAATACGAAATTTTAATACCAGAGTGAGTTAACAATGTATGAAAAATAGTTGTGTAATTTTTAAAGTAAAAAAAAACATTGTTTTTGATATGTTTTGAAGTGAGAATACGAAATTTTAATACCAGAGTGAGTTAACAATGTATGAAAAATAGTTGAGTAATTTTTAAAGTAAAAAAAAACATAGTTTTTGATATGTTTTGAAGTGAGAATACGAAATTTTACTACCAGAGTGAGTTAACAATGTATGAAAAATAGTTGTGTAATTTTTAAAGTAAAAAAAAACATTGTTTTTGATATGTTTTGAAGTGAGAATACGAAATTTTAATACCAGAGTGAGTTAACAATGTATGAAAAATAGTTGAGTAATTTTTAAAGTAAAAAAAAACATAGTTTTTGATATGTTTTGAAGTGAGAATACGAAATTTTACTACCAGAGTGAGTTAACAATGTATGAAAAATATTTGTGTAATTTTTAAAGTAAAAAAAAACATAGTTTTTGATATGTTTTGAAGTGAGAAATTAAAATTTTACTACCAGAGTGAGTTAACAATGTATGAAAAATATTTGTGTAATTTTTAAAGTAAAAAAAAACATAGTTTTTGATATGTTTTGAAGTGAGAATACGAAATTTTAATACCAGAGTGAGTTAACAATGTATGAAAAATATTTGTGTAATTTTTAAAGTAAAAAAAAACATAGTTTTTGATATGTTTTGAAGTGAGAAATTAAAATTTTACTACCAGAGTGAGTTAACAATGTATGAAAAATAGTTGTGTAATTTTTAAAGTAAAAAAAAACATAGTTTTTGATATGTTTTGAAGTGAGAATACGAAATTTTACTACCAGAGTGAGTTAACAATGTATGAAAAATAGTTGTGTAATTTTTAAAGTAAAAAAAAAACATTGTTTTTGATATGTTTTGAAGTGAGAATACGAAATTTTAATACCAGAGTGAGTTAACAATGTATGAAAAATAGTTGTGTAATTTTTAAAGTAAAAAAAAACATAGTTTTTGATATGTTTTGAAGTGAGAATACGAAATTTTAATACCAGAGTGAGTTAACAATGTATGAAAAATAGTTGAGTAATTTTTAAAGTAAAAAAAAACATAGTTTTTGATATGTTTTGAAGTGAGAATACGAAATTTTAATACCAGAGTGAGTTAACAATGTATGAAAAATAGTTGAGTAATTTTTAAAGTAAAAAAAAACATAGTTTTTGATATGTTTTGAAGTGAGAAATTAAAATTTTACTACCAGAGTGAGTTAACAATGTATGAAAAATAGTTGTGTAATTTTTAAAGTAAAAAAAAACATAGTTTTTGATATGTTTTGAAGTGAGAATACGAAATTTTAATACCAGAGTGAGTTAACAATGTATGAAAAATAGTTGTGTAATTTTTAAAGTAAAAAAAAACATAGTTTTTGATATGTTTTGAAGTGAGAATACGAAATTTTACTACCAGAGTGAGTTAACAATGTATGAAAAATAGTTGTGTAATTTTTAAAGTAAAAAAAAACATAGTTTTTGATATGTTTTGAAGTGAGAATACGAAATTTTAATACCAGAGTGAGTTAACAATGTATGAAAAATAGTTGTGTAATTTTTAAAGTAAAAAAAAACATAGTTTTTGATATGTTTTGAAGTGAGAATACGAAATTTTAATACCAGAGTGAGTTAACAATGTATGAAAAATAGTTGTGTAATTTTTAAAGTAAAAAAAAACATTGTTTTTGATATGTTTTGAAGTGAGAAATTAAAATTTTACTACCAGAGTGAGTTAACAATGTATGAAAAATATTTGTGTAATTTTTAAAGTAAAAAAAAACATAGTTTTTGATATGTTTTGAAGTGAGAATACGAAATTTTAATACCAGAGTGAGTTAACAATGTATGAAAAATAGTTGAGTAATTTTTAAAGTAAAAAAAAACATTGTTTTTGATATGTTTTGAAGTGAGAATACGAAATTTTAATACCAGAGTGAGTTAACAATGTATGAAAAATAGTTGAGTAATTTTTAAAGTAAAAAAAAACATAGTTTTTGATATGTTTTGAAGTGAGAATACGAAATTTTACTACCAGAGTGAGTTAACAATGTATGAAAAATAGTTGAGTAATTTTTAAAGTAAAAAAAAAACATAGTTTTTGATATGTTTTGAAGTGAGAAATTAAAATTTTACTACCAGAGTGAGTTAACAATGTATGAAAAATATTTGTGTAATTTTTAAAGTAAAAAAAAACATAGTTTTTGATATGTTTTGAAGTGAGAATACGAAATTTTAATACCAGAGTGAGTTAACAATGTATGAAAAATAGTTGAGTAATTTTTAAAGTAAAAAAAAACATTGCTTTTGATATGTTTTGAAGTGAGAATACGAAATTTTAATACCAGAGTGAGTTAACAATGTATGAAAAATAGTTGTGTAATTTTTAAAGTAAAAAAAAACATTGTTTTTGATATGTTTTGAAGTGAGAAATTAAAATTTTACTACCAGAGTGAGTTAACAATGTATGAAAAATATTTGTGTAATTTTTAAAGTAAAAAAAAACATAGTTTTTGATATGTTTTGAAGTGAGAATACGAAATTTTAATACCAGAGTGAGTTAACAATGTATGAAAAATAGTTGAGTAATTTTTAAAGTAAAAAAAAACATTGTTTTTGATATGTTTTGAAGTGAGAATACGAAATTTTAATACCAGAGTGAGTTAACAATGTATGAAAAATAGTTGAGTAATTTTTAAAGTAAAAAAAAACATAGTTTTTGATATGTTTTGAAGTGAGAATACGAAATTTTACTACCAGAGTGAGTTAACAATGTATGAAAAATAGTTGAGTAATTTTTAAAGTAAAAAAAAACATAGTTTTTGATATGTTTTGAAGTGAGAAATTAAAATTTTACTACCAGAGTGAGTTAACAATGTATGAAAAATATTTGTGTAATTTTTAAAGTAAAAAAAAACATAGTTTTTGATATGTTTTGAAGTGAGAATACGAAATTTTAATACCAGAGTGAGTTAACAATGTATGAAAAATAGTTGAGTAATTTTTAAAGTAAAAAAAAACATTGCTTTTGATATGTTTTGAAGTGAGAATACGAAATTTTAATACCAGAGTGAGTTAACAATGTATGAAAAATAGTTGTGTAATTTTTAAAGTAAAAAAAAACATAGTTTTTGATATGTTTTGAAGTGAGAATACGAAATTTTAATACCAGAGTGAGTTAACAATGTATGAAAAATATTTGTGTAATTTTTAAAGTAAAAAAAAACATAGTTTTTGATATGTTTTGAAGTGAGAATACGAAATTTTACTACCAGAGTGAGTTAACAATGTATGAAAAATAGTTGTGTAATTTTTAAAGTAAAAAAAAAACATTGTTTTTGATATGTTTTGAAGTGAGAATACGAAATTTTAATACCAGAGTGAGTTAACAATGTATGAAAAATAGTTGTGTAATTTTTAAAGTAAAAAAAAACATAGTTTTTGATATGTTTTGAAGTGAGAATACGAAATTTTAATACCAGAGTGAGTTAACAATGTATGAAAAATAGTTGAGTAATTTTTAAAGTAAAAAAAAACATAGTTTTTGATATGTTTTGAAGTGAGAATACGAAATTTTACTACCAGAGTGAGTTAACAATGTATGAAAAATAGTTGTGTAATTTTTAAAGTAAAAAAAAACATAGTTTTTGATATGTTTTGAAGTGAGAATACGAAATTTTAATACCAGAGTGAGTTAACAATGTATGAAAAATAGTTGTGTAATTTTTAAAGTAAAAAAAAACATTGTTTTTGATATGTTTTGAAGTGAGAATACGAAATTTTAATACCAGAGTGAGTTAACAATGTATGAAAAATAGTTGAGTAATTTTTAAAGTAAAAAAAAACATTGTTTTTGATATGTTTTGAAGTGAGAATACGAAATTTTAATACCAGAGTGAGTTAACAATGTATGAAAAATAGTTGTGTAATTTTTAAAGTAAAAAAAAACATTGTTTTTGATATGTTTTGAAGTGAGAAATTAAAATTTTACTACCAGAGTGAGTTAACAATGTATGAAAAATATTTGTGTAATTTTTAAAGTAAAAAAAAACATAGTTTTTGATATGTTTTGAAGTGAGAATACGAAATTTTACTACCAGAGTGAGTTAACAATGTATGAAAAATAGTTGAGTAATTTTTAAAGTAAAAAAAAACATAGTTTTTGATATGTTTTGAAGTGAGAAATTAAAATTTTACTACCAGAGTGAGTTAACAATGTATGAAAAATATTTGTGTAATTTTTAAAGTAAAAAAAAACATAGTTTTTGATATGTTTTGAAGTGAGAAATTAAAATTTTACTACCAGAGTGAGTTAACAATGTATGAAAAATATTTGTGTAATTTTTAAAGTAAAAAAAAAACATAGTTTTTGATATGTTTTGAAGTGAGAAATTAAAATTTTACTACCAGAGTGAGTTAACAATGTATGAAAAATATTTGTGTAATTTTTAAAGTAAAAAAAAACATAGTTTTTGATATGTTTTGAAGTGAGAATACGAAATTTTAATACCAGAGTGAGTTAACAATGTATGAAAAATAGTTGAGTAATTTTTAAAGTAAAAAAAAACATAGTTTTTGATATGTTTTGAAGTGAGAAATTAAAATTTTACTACCAGAGTGAGTTAACAATGTATGAAAAATAGTTGTGTAATTTTTAAAGTAAAAAAAAACATTGTTTTTGATATGTTTTGAAGTGAGAATACGAAATTTTAATACCAGAGTGAGTTAACAATGTATGAAAAATAGTTGTGTAATTTTTAAAGTAAAAAAAAACATAGTTTTTGATATGTTTTGAAGTGAGAATACGAAATTTTAATACCAGAGTGAGTTAACAATGTATGAAAAATAGTTGAGTAATTTTTAAAGTAAAAAAAAACATAGTTTTTGATATGTTTTGAAGTGAGAATACGAAATTTTACTACCAGAGTGAGTTAACAATGTATGAAAAATAGTTGTGTAATTTTTAAAGTAAAAAAAAACATAGTTTTTGATATGTTTTGAAGTGAGAATACGAAATTTTAATACCAGAGTGAGTTAACAATGTATGAAAAATAGTTGTGTAATTTTTAAAGTAAAAAAAAACATTGTTTTTGATATGTTTTGAAGTGAGAATACGAAATTTTAATACCAGAGTGAGTTAACAATGTATGAAAAATAGTTGAGTAATTTTTAAAGTAAAAAAAAACATTGTTTTTGATATGTTTTGAAGTGAGAATACGAAATTTTAATACCAGAGTGAGTTAACAATGTATGAAAAATAGTTGTGTAATTTTTAAAGTAAAAAAAAACATTGTTTTTGATATGTTTTGAAGTGAGAAATTAAAATTTTACTACCAGAGTGAGTTAACAATGTATGAAAAATATTTGTGTAATTTTTAAAGTAAAAAAAAACATAGTTTTTGATATGTTTTGAAGTGAGAATACGAAATTTTACTACCAGAGTGAGTTAACAATGTATGAAAAATAGTTGAGTAATTTTTAAAGTAAAAAAAAACATAGTTTTTGATATGTTTTGAAGTGAGAAATTAAAATTTTACTACCAGAGTGAGTTAACAATGTATGAAAAATATTTGTGTAATTTTTAAAGTAAAAAAAAACATAGTTTTTGATATGTTTTGAAGTGAGAATACGAAATTTTACTACCAGAGTGAGTTAACAATGTATGAAAAATATTTGTGTAATTTTTAAAGTAAAAAAAAACATAGTTTTTGATATGTTTTGAAGTGAGAAATTAAAATTTTACTACCAGAGTGAGTTAACAATGTATGAAAAATATTTGTGTAATTTTTAAAGTAAAAAAAAACATAGTTTTTGATATGTTTTGAAGTGAGAATACGAAATTTTAATACCAGAGTGAGTTAACAATGTATGAAAAATAGTTGAGTAATTTTTAAAGTAAAAAAAAACATAGTTTTTGATATGTTTTGAAGTGAGAAATTAAAATTTTACTACCAGAGTGAGTTAACAATGTATGAAAAATAGTTGTGTAATTTTTAAAGTAAAAAAAAACATAGTTTTTGATATGTTTTGAAGTGAGAATACGAAATTTTAATACCAGAGTGAGTTAACAATGTATGAAAAATATTTGTGTAATTTTTAAAGTAAAAAAAAACATAGTTTTTGATATGTTTTGAAGTGAGAATACGAAATTTTACTACCAGAGTGAGTTAACAATGTATGAAAAATAGTTGTGTAATTTTTAAAGTAAAAAAAAACATTGTTTTTGATATGTTTTGAAGTGAGAATACGAAATTTTAATACCAGAGTGAGTTAACAATGTATGAAAAATAGTTGTGTAATTTTTAAAGTAAAAAAAAACATAGTTTTTGATATGTTTTGAAGTGAGAATACGAAATTTTAATACCAGAGTGAGTTAACAATGTATGAAAAATAGTTGAGTAATTTTTAAAGTAAAAAAAAACATAGTTTTTGATATGTTTTGAAGTGAGAATACGAAATTTTACTACCAGAGTGAGTTAACAATGTATGAAAAATAGTTGTGTAATTTTTAAAGTAAAAAAAAACATAGTTTTTGATATGTTTTGAAGTGAGAATACGAAATTTTAATACCAGAGTGAGTTAACAATGTATGAAAAATAGTTGTGTAATTTTTAAAGTAAAAAAAAACATTGTTTTTGATATGTTTTGAAGTGAGAATACGAAATTTTAATACCAGAGTGAGTTAACAATGTATGAAAAATAGTTGAGTAATTTTTAAAGTAAAAAAAAACATTGTTTTTGATATGTTTTGAAGTGAGAATACGAAATTTTACTACCAGAGTGAGTTAACAATGTATGAAAAATAGTTGTGTAATTTTTAAAGTAAAAAAAAACATTGTTTTTGATATGTTTTGAAGTGAGAAATTAAAATTTTACTACCAGAGTGAGTTAACAATGTATGAAAAATATTTGTGTAATTTTTAAAGTAAAAAAAAAACATAGTTTTTGATATGTTTTGAAGTGAGAATACGAAATTTTAATACCAGAGTGAGTTAACAATGTATGAAAAATAGTTGAGTAATTTTTAAAGTAAAAAAAAACATTGCTTTTGATATGTTTTGAAGTGAGAATACGAAATTTTAATACCAGAGTGAGTTAACAATGTATGAAAAATAGTTGTGTAATTTTTAAAGTAAAAAAAAACATAGTTTTTGATATGTTTTGAAGTGAGAATACGAAATTTTACTACCAGAGTGAGTTAACAATGTATGAAAAATAGTTGAGTAATTTTTAAAGTAAAAAAAAACATTGTTTTTGATATGTTTTGAAGTGAGAATACGAAATTTTAATACCAGAGTGAGTTAACAATGTATGAAAAATAGTTGTGTAATTTTTAAAGTAAAAAAAAACATTGTTTTTGATATGTTTTGAAGTGAGAAATTAAAATTTTACTACCAGAGTGAGTTAACAATGTATGAAAAATATTTGTGTAATTTTTAAAGTAAAAAAAAAACATAGTTTTTGATATGTTTTGAAGTGAGAATACGAAATTTTACTACCAGAGTGAGTTAACAATGTATGAAAAATAGTTGTGTAATTTTTAAAGTAAAAAAAAACATTGTTTTTGATATGTTTTGAAGTGAGAATACGAAATTTTAATACCAGAGTGAGTTAACAATGTATGAAAAATAGTTGAGTAATTTTTAAAGTAAAAAAAAACATTGTTTTTGATATGTTTTGAAGTGAGAATACGAAATTTTAATACCAGAGTGAGTTAACAATGTATGAAAAATAGTTGAGTAATTTTTAAAGTAAAAAAAAACATAGTTTTTGATATGTTTTGAAGTGAGAATACGAAATTTTACTACCAGAGTGAGTTAACAATGTATGAAAAATAGTTGTGTAATTTTTAAAGTAAAAAAAAACATAGTTTTTGATATGTTTTGAAGTGAGAATACGAAATTTTAATACCAGAGTGAGTTAACAATGTATGAAAAATAGTTGTGTAATTTTTAAAGTAAAAAAAAACATTGTTTTTGATATGTTTTGAAGTGAGAATACGAAATTTTAATACCAGAGTGAGTTAACAATGTATGAAAAATAGTTGAGTAATTTTTAAAGTAAAAAAAAACATAGTTTTTGATATGTTTTGAAGTGAGAATACGAAATTTTACTACCAGAGTGAGTTAACAATGTATGAAAAATAGTTGTGTAATTTTTAAAGTAAAAAAAAACATAGTTTTTGATATGTTTTGAAGTGAGAATACGAAATTTTACTACCAGAGTGAGTTAACAATGTATGAAAAATAGTTGTGTAATTTTTAAAGTAAAAAAAAACATTGTTTTTGATATGTTTTGAAGTGAGAAATTAAAATTTTACTACCAGAGTGAGTTAACAATGTATGAAAAATATTTGTGTAATTTTTAAAGTAAAAAAAAACATAGTTTTTGATATGTTTTGAAGTGAGAATACGAAATTTTACTACCAGAGTGAGTTAACAATGTATGAAAAATAGTTGAGTAATTTTTAAAGTAAAAAAAACATAGTTTTTGATATGTTTTGAAGTGAGAAATTAAAATTTTACTACCAGAGTGAGTTAACAATGTATGAAAAATATTTGTGTAATTTTTAAAGTAAAAAAAAACATAGTTTTTGATATGTTTTGAAGTGAGAATACGAAATTTTAATACCAGAGTGAGTTAACAATGTATGAAAAATAGTTGAGTAATTTTTAAAGTAAAAAAAAACATTGCTTTTGATATGTTTTGAAGTGAGAATACGAAATTTTAATACCAGAGTGAGTTAACAATGTATGAAAAATAGTTGTGTAATTTTTAAAGTAAAAAAAAAACATAGTTTTTGATATGTTTTGAAGTGAGAATACGAAATTTTAATACCAGAGTGAGTTAACAATGTATGAAAAATAGTTGTGTAATTTTTAAAGTAAAAAAAAACATAGTTTTTGATATGTTTTGAAGTGAGAATACGAAATTTTACTACCAGAGTGAGTTAACAATGTATGAAAAATAGTTGTGTAATTTTTAAAGTAAAAAAAAACATTGTTTTTGATATGTTTTGAAGTGAGAATACGAAATTTTAATACCAGAGTGAGTTAACAATGTATGAAAAATAGTTGAGTAATTTTTAAAGTAAAAAAAAAACATTGTTTTTGATATGTTTTGAAGTGAGAATACGAAATTTTAATACCAGAGTGAGTTAACAATGTATGAAAAATAGTTGAGTAATTTTTAAAGTAAAAAAAAACATAGTTTTTGATATGTTTTGAAGTGAGAATACGAAATTTTACTACCAGAGTGAGTTAACAATGTATGAAAAATAGTTGTGTAATTTTTAAAGTAAAAAAAAACATAGTTTTTGATATGTTTTGAAGTGAGAATACGAAATTTTAATACCAGAGTGAGTTAACAATGTATGAAAAAATAGTTGGTGGTAATTTTTAAAGTAAAAAAAACATAGTTTTTGATATGTTTTGAAGTGAGAATACGAAATTTTAATACCAGAGTGAGTTAACAATGTATGAAAAATAGTTGAGTAATTTTTAAAGTAAAAAAAAAACATAGTTTTTGATATGTTTTGAAGTGAGAATACGAAATTTTACTACCAGAGTGAGTTAACAATGTATGAAAAATAGTTGTGTAATTTGTAAAGTAAAAAAAAACATAGTTTTTGATATGTTTTGAAGTGAGAATACGAAAATTTACTACCAGAGTGAGTTAACAATGTATGAAAAATAGTTGAGTAATTTTTAAAGTAAAAAAAAAACATAGTTTTTGATATGTTTTGAAGTGAGAATACGAAATTTTAATACCAGAGTGAGTTAACAATGTATGAAAAATAGTTGTGTAATTTTTAAAGTAAAAAAAAACATAGTTTTTGATATGTTTTGAAGTGAGAATACGAAATTTTAATACCAGAGTGAGTTAACAATGTATGAAAAATAGTTGAGTAATTTTTAAAGTAAAAAAAAAACATAGTTTTTGATATGTTTTGAAGTGAGAATACGAAATTTTACTACCAGAGTGAGTTAACAATGTATGAAAAATAGTTGTGTAATTTTTAAAGTAAAAAAAAACATAGTTTTTGATATGTTTTGAAGTGAGAATACGAAATTTTACTACCAGAGTGAGTTAACAATGTATGAAAAATAGTTGAGTAATTTTTAAAGTAAAAAAAAACATAGTTTTTGATATGTTTTGAAGTGAGAATACGAAATTTTACTACCAGAGTGAGTTAACAATGTATGTAAAATAGTTGAGTAATTTTTAAAGTAAAAAAAAACATTGTTTTTGATATGTTTTGAAGTGAGAATACGAAATTTTACTACCAGAGTGAGTTAACAATGTATGAAAAATAGTTGAGTAATTTTTAAAGTAAAAAAAAACATAGTTTTTGATATGTTTTGAAGTGAGAATACGAAATTTTACTACCAGAGTGAGTTAACAATGTATGAAAAATAGTTGAGTAATTTTTAAAGTAAAAAAAAACATTGTTTTTGATATGTTTTGAAGTGAGAATACGAAATTTTACTACCAGAGTGAGTTAACAATGTATGAAAAATAGTTGAGTAATTTTTAAAGTAAAAAAAAACATTGTTTTTGATATGTTTTGAAGTGAGAAATTAAAATTTTAATACCAGAGTGAGTTAACAATGTATGAAAAATAGTTGAGTAATTTTAAAGTAAAAAAAAACATTGTTTTTGATATGTTTTGAAGTGAGAATACGAAATTTTAATACCAGAGTGAGTTAACAATGTATGAAAAATAGTTGAGTAATTTTTAAAGTAAAAAAAAACATTGTTTTTGATATGTTTTGAAGTGAGAATACGAAATTTTAATACCAGAGTGAGTTAACAATGTATGAAAAATAGTTGAGTAATTTTTAAAGTAAAAAAAAACATAGTTTTTGATATGTTTTGAAGTGAGAATACGAAATTTTACTACCAGAGTGAGTTAACAATGTATGAAAAATAGTTGTGTAATTTTAAAGTAAAAAAAAAACATAGTTTTTGATATGTTTTGAAGTGAGAATACGAAATTTTAATACCAGAGTGAGTTAACAATGTATGAAAAATAGTTGTGTAATTTTTAAAGTAAAAAAAAACATTGTTTTTGATATGTTTTGAAGTGAGAATACGAAATTTTAATACCAGAGTGAGTTAACAATGTATGAAAAATAGTTGAGTAATTTTTAAAGTAAAAAAAAACATTGTTTTTGATATGTTTTGAAGTGAGAATACGAAATTTTACTACCAGAGTGAGTTAACAATGTATGAAAAATAGTTGAGTAATTTTTAAAGTAAAAAAAAACATAGTTTTTGATATGTTTTGAAGTGAGAATACGAAATTTTACTACCAGAGTGAGTTAACAATGTATGAAAAATAGTTGTGTAATTTTTAAAGTAAAAAAAAACATAGTTTTTGATATGTTTTGAAGTGAGAATACGAAATTTTAATACCAGAGTGAGTTAACAATGTATGAAAAATAGTTGTGTAATTTTTAAAGTAAAAAAAAACATTGTTTTTTGATATGTTTTGAAGTGAGAATACGAAATTTTAATACCAGAGTGAGTTAACAATGTATGAAAAATAGTTGAGTAATTTTTAAAGTAAAAAAAAACATTGTTTTTGATATGTTTTGAAGTGAGAATACGAAATTTTACTACCAGAGTGAGTTAACAATGTATGAAAAATAGTTGAGTAATTTTTAAAGTAAAAAAAAACATAGTTTTTGATATGTTTTGAAGTGAGAATACGAAATTTTAATACCAGAGTGAGTTAACAATGTATGAAAAATAGTTGAGTAATTTTTAAAGTAAAAAAAAAACATTGTTTTTGATATGTTTTGAAGTGAGAATACGAAATTTTAATACCAGAGTGAGTTAACAATGTATGAAAAATAGTTGAGTAATTTTTAAAGTAAAAAAAAACATAGTTTTTGATATGTTTTGAAGTGAGAATACGAAATTTTACTACCAGAGTGAGTTAACAATGTATGAAAAATAGTTGAGTAATTTTTAAAGTAAAAAAAAACATAGTTTTTGATATGTTTTGAAGTGAGAATACGAAATTTTACTACCAGAGTGAGTTAACAATGTATGAAAAATAGTTGTGTAATTTTTAAAGTAAAAAAAAACATAGTTTTTGATATGTTTTGAAGTGAGAATACGAAATTTTAATACCAGAGTGAGTTAACAATGTATGAAAAATAGTTGAGTAATTTTTAAAGTAAAAAAAAACATAGTTTTTGATATGTTTTGAAGTGAGAATACGAAATTTTAATACCAGAGTGAGTTAACAATGTATGAAAAATAGTTGTGTAATTTTTAAAGTAAAAAAAAACATTGTTTTTGATATGTTTTGAAGTGAGAATACGAAATTTTAATACCAGAGTGAGTTAACAATGTATGAAAAATATTTGTGTAATTTTTAAAGTAAAAAAAAACATAGTTTTTGATATGTTTTGAAGTGAGAATACGAAATTTTACTACCAGAGTGAGTTAACAATGTATGAAAAATAGTTGTGTAATTTTTAAAGTAAAAAAAAACATAGTTTTTGATATGTTTTGAAGTGAGAATACGAAATTTTACTACCAGAGTGAGTTAACAATGTATGAAAAATAGTTGTGTAATTTTTAAAGTAAAAAAAAAACATTGTTTTTGATATGTTTTGAAGTGAGAATACGAAATTTTAATACCAGAGTGAGTTAACAATGTATGAAAAATAGTTGAGTAATTTTTAAAGTAAAAAAAAACATAGTTTTTGATATGTTTTGAAGTGAGAATACGAAAATTTTACTACCAGAGTGAGTTAACAATGTATGAAAAATATTTGTGTAATTTTTAAAGTAAAAAAAAACATAGTTTTTGATATGTTTTGAAGTGAGAATACGAAATTTTAATACCAGAGTGAGTTAACAATGTATGAAAAATAGTTGTGTAATTTTTAAAGTAAAAAAAAACATAGTTTTTGATATGTTTTGAAGTGAGAATACGAAATTTTACTACCAGAGTGAGTTAACAATGTATGAAAATAGTTGTGTAATTTTTAAAGTAAAAAAAAACATTGTTTTTGATATGTTTTGAAGTGAGAATACGAAATTTTAATACCAGAGTGAGTTAACAATGTATGAAAAATAGTTGAGTAATTTTTAAAGTAAAAAAAAACATTGTTTTTGATATGTTTTGAAGTGAGAATACGAAATTTTAATACCAGAGTGAGTTAACAATGTATGAAAAATAGTTGAGTAATTTTTAAAGTAAAAAAAAACATTGTTTTTGATATGTTTTG
>CAMPDV010003476.1:0-48442 GCA_946699065.1 Loxodes magnus | reverse complement strand
ATACTATTATTATTATTATAAGGAACAATTTAGTAGAATATTTTACCTTCTTAAAATGTTTGATAAACTTAATGTTTTAAAAAACAAATAAGTATTCAAAATTAACAATTACTTTTAGAAGCAAAAAGTTGCATTAAAATGAAGTTTAATATCAGAATATAACTTAATTAATAATATTTTATTCATGGAAATACAAATATAAAATAAGCTAAAATTATACTAATTTTACCTTTATAAATTTAGTAACTTCTATTTCTTAGTAGTTAATTAGATATTTTTGTGATAAATCTAACAGAACTAAGAAATACTAAAATATTAAAAATAATATTAGAAATTATATATTTTGCTTACTTTTTATCATTTTTAGCTTTCTTTATTTTTCTGAATCTTAGAAATTTTTTATTACTTATGACTTAGAAAAGAGATTAGTAAGATATTTAATATATTTATCTGTTGACTTCTTTAATTTTTATTATTATTAATGAATTAAATGCACAAAAAATGTAAAATATTTAGAGTACATTAGTTTTAATTAGTGACTCTTCTTTAATTAATTTATGAAGAAGTAAAAAGATTCCTGCTTTATAGTTTTTTGACACTTGTAATCTAATATACAGAAAGAGAATGATTTACTGTAGTAAAATATTGCTATAATATAATTTAAAAATATAGATCTTTAGTTACAAGTTTTTCTGATAAGAAATTGTCATTGCTTGAATTATTTCTTAATTCCTAAAAGTGAAAAGTTTCTTTTTTTATGAAATCTTTATATTAAGTAAATGGCTGAGGAAAAGACAGATCTTGATTTACCAAATAAATTATAGAAATAGTTCATAGGATGACTTTCTCAAACCTATTGTTAAGGTGTTGATGTAGAATGTATTTTTATGTCAATAAAAGAAATAGTCAATTTTATATAGAGCTTGCCAAATTTTAAACAGCCACACAATACAAAACTGATTATGTGCTTTATACTATCAGTATTAAGTTGCTAATTATTTGGTAGTAAGTTCTTTTATTTAAGATTTAATACTCCTAGTTCTTTAAAAAATATACAGTTTACTAGTTAATTTTCTCATATTTATAGGCAATATTTTTATTTAAAATCTTCAGTAAAAAACTATTATAATTTCTGATAATTCACATTAACACTATTTATCTAACTTTAGAATTAAAATAGACAGTTTTAATATTAAACTGTTGACCATATAATTATAGTATAAAATTAAAAGATTAAAAACTAGTTAAATGAATACTAGTTTATTTAAGAAATAAAAGATCTTAAATATAACATATAAAGATTACTAGATAAGAACTATTTATTAAATTAAAATTTAGATAGTATAGAATAAAATATTAACTAGATATATAAACCTTGATAAATAACTAAGAAATATCAAAAGCATATTATAAAACATATATTAGTAAATTCGTTAGAATTCAAAATAATTAAAAGTAAATATTAGCTACGATATTTGGCATGCAATACCGTTGGAAAAGATACTTTAAAAATATCAAAATTATAATAGATAAAAAATAAATTATAAATAATTTAAAATAGAAATTTAAGCTAAATAATTTTCATTAAGAATGTTGCTTATAAATAATAAATTTCTATATTATAACATAATTAATAGCTACTTTAGGAATCATCTCAACAAAAATTAGAGAGGAATTAGTTTTCATTTTAATCCAAAAAGAAAGATTGATTTGTTGAATATTCAGCATAATGAACTAATGTCAATTCTAAAGAGATAATTGCTCAAACAGATTTCCTTATAAAATTTATTGAATAATAGCTTAAATTAATAATATAAATCTTTTAAATTAAGAAACTTAAACGCAATAGATAAAATTAGAAATTAAAATACGCGAATCATGAACTCTGAAAATATAGGACTAAGCTTTTTAAAAATGTCAAAAATAAAAAAATACAGCAAAAATGCACAAGTAAAAATAATTAATGCTAACAAAAGTGAATTTTTATAAATCTTAAGAGGGTAACAAGAAAGATAAAAAATTTATCTTCTTATAGGGAATTAAGAAATGTAATAAAAATTACGTAGATTTAAATACTTAAGAAATTAATGAAAATATTTTAGTTTTCATAGTATTAATTGCTAAATATAGATTTTAATTATTAAAATTTGAATAGATGGCAACTCTCAGATATTTCAACTTCTACTATTAACTATAGAAGTAATACGATTAGTAAAGAAACCTAGAAAAATAAAAATAAGACAGATAAATTAAGTAACTATATGAACTTAGTTAAAAGATAAAACAGTCAAAATAGGAAAAATTTAATAAAAATGTTAAAATATTAGATAAATATAAATCAATTAATAGAATAAAGTAAATTAAAGCATACAACATTACAAAAATTTCATAACTGATAAAGTTAAAATAAAACTTTTTAAGAACAAATGGAAAGAATAAAATGCAACAATTAGAAACATTAAAAAGGAATTAAAAAAGCATAAATAATATATAAGCAATATTGCTAATAAAAAAATTCTAATAATTACATATATACTTAAAAATAGACATAAATAAAGGAATTAAAAATAATGTTTAAAGATAAAACTTAAATATTATACTTTAAAAATGATGAAAATAATAGACACATTGTATAAAAAATGACAATATGTATTTGCCAACATGAAGAAAGCAACAAATTTATATTTGATTGTTTCTACTGTCAAAATAACCTTAAAATTATTATAGTAAAATTTAGAAATATTTCCTTAAAAAGGCAAATTATTAGTCTTATTTTCTTATTATAAACTAACAAAAATTTAGATCTACTATTATTTAGATCTTTATAAGCAAATATGAAAAAGAATAAACAAAATAAGGACGAATTAGATTGAATAATATTGATTTATTAAAATTGTATAAATTTAAAAAATAATTTTAGAAATTTTAAGAAGATAAAGAGACGCGAAAAAATCTTTAAGAAGTTTAAACACGACTTCAATTTAAAATTGCACTAATCTTGCAAATTAGAGCAATGGATGATGATTAATAAGCATTTCAAAGCTCTTAATCAAGTATGTTTTTTAATTTAAAGTAAATAGTCTACTTATATTGTTTAAAAAATTTAAAAAGTATTTCTTATCTAAAATTATAAAATTTTTTATTTTAAATTTGCATAAAATTTTTCAGTTTTCTACCAAATTTATCTAAAATTAAATATCTAAAACTATACTTTTCTTGCCAAAAGCAATATTTAATATAAATATCTATTTCTTAAACCTTTTATTTAAGACTTAAATTTTATAATTTTATATCTTGAAATTTTAAGCTAATTCTTGAAATTAATTAAGAAAAATTACAAAAATATAAATTAATTTAATTTTTTAATGTAAGTTATTTCATAAAATTGTAAATTAAAATAATAAAGTATTACTTTTCTCATAAAAATATTAATTTATTTAAAAAGCTTAATATTAAGTTATTAAATACATTTTTTAGCGGATCCAGCCAGTCACCGCTTAAAAGAAGTTTTTAAGTTTGAGCCTATTTTTAACGAGCTCTAGAACTCGCGAGTCTTGTATTTCTTGTCTTCCATCTTTTGTAATTTCATTCGCTTGTCGTTTTTCCCAATATTTTCAATTCAAGGTCCGTTTTCAATCTATAAATTTTTCCATTCTGTCTACATCAGATTTAGTTTTTCCTTTTTTTATCTACTGTATAACTTGCTTTTTCTACGAATTTTTCTTTACTTTTCCGAATTATCCAAAGTTCTTCCACAGATGATATTTACTTTTGTAGTAGTAGCATAGTTTCCTTATCTTAGGTCCTTTTTATTGATCCAGCTTGGAATTCTTTTCTATTTCAATCTTATCGGAACTGAAATTCTATTCTAATAGAATCTGCTAGCTTTGTAGACTCTTTTGACTTTGCAAAATGTTTTCAAACTTCTAGCTCTGGGCTTGGATCTACTGAACTTGGAAATTTGTCTGACTGAACTGTTCTTGTTAGTACTTCCATAGAGCATTGATCTCTCTTTCCTAGTTAGACATTCTGAGGTCTAATGTGTCTTGCAGTCCGTGCTTGATTTATTGTGATAGTTTGTCATTCTCTTTACGAAGCTTCTAAAAAGTTTAATTCTCTCTTACTTTTACTCATTATTGATTTAAATTAATTAAAAGTGAAAATATTACTTTTTTGATAATAATTTTTAGCTTTATTTTAATTTTTATAATTATGCTTTTCATAATTTTTTATTTAAAATTTGTTTAACTAAAATATAATTTTTTATATTAACTTTAAAAAATAGAGTTATATTATAAATAATTAAAAGATTAAATGAAAAACTTTAATTTATTATATATCCAAAGTATGTTATATTTTTAGTTTTTCTAAAAAATAGAAATTAAATTAAAGTTTAGATTTATAGTTAATTTTTTAAAGATGATAAATTAAATAAGTAGTTTATTTTTAACTTTTATCATCTCAAATATTTTAAAATTTTATTAAAAGTAAATTTTTAACTGATAAGCATAGTCAAGTTCAAAAATTTATCACATCTATATTAAAAAATAATTATCCTTTCAAAGTAATCTATTATACTTAAAGTCAAGCTTTTCCATTGTAAAGATTTTTACAAGTAAGCATTACTTCTTTGTTCTTAAAATATAACGTTTTTTAACTTTTTTAGTTTTTTAACTTAAATTACTCTCTATAAAATTAAAAATCTATTCCTTTATAAATATATTTTATCATTTTTCATGTCAACCTAAAATGATTTATCAAAGTTTTCATTCATTAAGGCAAATAAACTTTGGGATTGGCAAGATTATAATTTCTTCGCAAGCTCATTATAATACAGGAAATAAAGTGAATGAAACTTTTGAGGAAAAGTGAAGTTAATTTCTCCTTGATTTATTAAAGAAATAGGGAAAAGAACAAACTAAATCCTTAATCTAGTTATATTTTATATGATTTACTAATTTTAAAAGTAAAGATATATTGTTTAAATATTTTAATTAATTAAATTAATTAAACTTATTTTATCTATGAAGAAGAATAAGCATAAGCTATTTACATAGTTTAAATTCTTTATTATTTATATACTTTTAATACAATTTACTTAGTAAAGCTTTATTTATAATAACCTTTAGTAACTTCTTTAATACAATTTAATATTGTCTAATTTTAACCTTTTTATTATTCAAATAAAAAGTTTAGCAATATCTAACAATTAATATCTTAAAAGCATTAAAAGATTTCTTTATTAATTATTATAAAGAATAACTAAAAATTAAATATGCCATTAACTGTAAAAATTTATAATTTAAGAACTTTAAGTAAAGTAAAATTAATAGTGCTTATTGCTTTTCATGTTTCTAATAGGAAAAATTAATATGATAGAATAAATAATCAAGCAAGAAAATCAATATGAAATGTACCAAACAATTTAATATTTAAAAATTAGAAAGAACAAAATGATTGATAGATAATATATTTTAAACTTTCATAATGAATAAAATAATATTTATTAATCTATTTAAGTAAAATTATGAATAGAAATAAATACTCTCAGAAATTAACTAAAAAGATCTAAGAAAAGTATCTACATATTTAAAAAAGGAAATATCCTAATTTTTTTACAATTAATATTTCCACAAATTTATTAAATTAGCAATTTCTTTCTAATATAAAATACAAAACTTATATTTTATTAAATTTCTAATTTTTTATGTTACTAAGTAACTTAATATTCATTCAATTTAAAAATGCATTTTTTAATTTAGGCTTATTTAAAGTAATTATTAATTGATAATATATTCTTATCTAATTTTTATTAATTTTATATATCTTTTAATTTACTTTTTAAGCTTTTTTATATAAATATTAAATTTTTATGTTTGATGAGCTAACTTTACTAGAAATTTAAATATTCTAAATAACATATAGTAATAAGTTTAATACTGTAATAATAAATAAAAAAATATTAAATTTATAACTTTTTTAATTAAACTATTAATAACTAAATTAATTATTTCCAATAGTTATAAAAATAGTTAAGGAAATAATTTAAGATTAAAATAGTTTATCAGTTTTAAGATCTTCATAAAAGGTTACATTATGCTTTTATTATTTATAGAGTTAAAAAGACTTATCGTTTAAAAAATTAAAAAATGCTAATTTAATTGCTTTTTGCTTATTTTATTAATATTATGACAGTTTTTAGATTGATTACTAAGATTATTTATTTACAATTTAATAGTTTAAATTTATTAAATTAATACTAATTAAAAATAGTTTAGCTTCTATTTGGATAATAAAAATAGAATCTATAAATTTAACTTGCTGACTCAATTACGTATGTGAGTGAATAATAGGTTTTTAGAGAGTAAATGAATTTTGAATAAATTCGAATCCACGTTAGTAAAGATTTCGATAGACTTATGAATTCTAAACAAAGTATATGATACAAATTTTAATAGGATGTAAGATAAAATCAATAATAATAAACTAATTTTTAATTATTTAATCGTTAAAATATAAAATTTAATTTTTAACTTATTTAAGTGTTTAAAATTAATAAAAACTTTCCAATAAGCTATAGTAAAATAATTTAAATATTTGTTTATACTATAAAAACAAAATAATAAAGTTATAAGCATAAAAAAAAGGAAAATGGAATAAAGTTTCAGGAAAGGCTTCTATATCACCTCTTCCTAAGCCAAAAAGGAAGAGAGGAAGCAGGAAACTATCTCTTCTCTGTCTTCTTAATAATAACCTTAATCTTCTTCTTAATAAAAACCTGAAACTTAACAAGATTAACAAAAGATAACCTTAAAGACAGCCCATATGGGAGACCCCAACCTCAAGTGAAAAACCGAGGAAGCAGATGAAGTCTACTCTCCACCAGAAGGTCTCTTAATTTAATCCTTCTGGCCAGATGAGCATGGAATAGCTCATAAAAGTAGTACTAAATCTCCAGGAAGAGGTTAAAAAAGCTTCGCAAGGAAAACACGAAGTTGACGGAGCTGATCTCTCATGAAATTTAAGATACACTTGATCTTAGAATGGTCAATTAGGAGAGGGAACTCGACGCTCTTTGGAATTACTAACGAGAGTAATTTATTTAGACGAACTCCTAAGTGCAAAAGATTCAAGACTAGAGCTAGCAGATCGAAAATATCTTACAAAGTCAGAAAAGCTTCCAAAGTTAGCAAATTCCATTGGAGTAAATTCTATCTGATAAGATGGAGATCGAGAAGAATCCTTAAGTTAAGATGAAAACAAATCAAAAACTTCGGATTGTGAAACTTGCTACTATTGTAAAAGTAAATGGCACAAATGGAAGAACTGTGGTGAGTTTCGTAAAGTAAAAGAAATTACATGGAAAAAACAAGTCTAGCAAAGAATAAGAAAGAGCAAGAACCAGATCTGATGTAGAACAAATGGAGAAGTCTACAGATTGAAAAGTAACCTTGAACTGGAAGAATTTGGAGATAGAGTTAAAATAAAATATAGTGGGAGATGAAAGATCAGAGGAGCAAGACTCAAGGATCCTAGAACTAGCAACAAGCAAAATAAAGATAACTTTAAAACTTCTTTTTAGTGTGGCTAATTGGTGCCACAAAACAATTTAAATAAAATTATTATAATTATTATAAAGTTATAAGTTAAATTTTAATAAATTATATACTAGAAAGATATATTAAAAATATTAAAATGCTATTTAACTTTAAAATTTATATTTAAAAGGTTAAATAATAGTAAGTTATTTTTAAGTAATTAAATAATTTTATTCAGTTAATTATCTCAAGGAGAAGTTAAATTTGCTTTTAATTTATTAAATGGAAAGTAAAATTCATAAATTTATTTTTAAGGCCTATAAATTATTAATAGCTAAAAAAGAATAAAAAAGAGATATTTTAGAAGTGTAAACATTTAATATTTTAAAATTATTAATATTATATTATTTTTATTAATAGATTTATTTTTAATTTTTTCAAATATTACTAATCAATCAAAATAATAATAAAGCAAGATATATTATAATTTTTCCTTTAGGATTTTAATCTATATATTAATATGTAACTTAGGGATCTTTTTAATTTAATTTTAAAAAGATTCAAAAAATAGCTTTATCATCCGAAAAGAATGTCTGAATAATATTAAAAAAATATGTAATATACATGTCTTTGATTAACAATTCACATTAAAAATCTCAATATTACGAGAAACAATAGTTTAATAGCATCTTTTTCAATTAATTATCTAATTTATTAAAGTTTTTAATAACGTTTTTTATTTATTTTATTGACTTCATCGCTACCCTATAAATCATTCTAAGATGGTACAATCTTAACCTATTTTATCATTTTTTGCATATATTTCATATATTTCATACTTTTTTATTCTCGATCTAATTCATAATCTTTAATTCTAAATTTTCAAGCACTTATTTATTATAAGTAAAAAAATCAATTTTAATTAAAATTTAAATTAAGTATTTAAATTTATAATTTCAGTTAAATATAATCTATAAAAAGGCATATAATTTTAATTTGTTTTTTTAATCTGCAAAAATAATTTGCTTTTAGCTTTGGTTTAAAATTAATTTTATTTCCTATTAGAATTAACTTGAAATTTTTAGTTAAGAATTTACTTAAAATTAAATTATAACAACACTTATTCAAACAATTTTTGTTTAATATTATAAAAATTAAAAAATTGATTAATGTAAAATTAGTTAATTTTTTAATTAATTAATTAAAATATAATATAGTTTCAATATGTAAGAACACTGTGACATAGTTCAATAGATATAGTTTAGGATATAAATATTACAAACATGTTGAAAAATAAAAGTTTGTAAATATCAATCAAGCCTCTTCTTTTTCTTTTACCATCATATATTTTTATTTATTGTATTAGTGAACTATTTCTATTTTTTCTTCCAGAAACTCTTCTAAAACTCATCTTTTAGCTTAAACATTTCAAAACGCTTTTTTTAGTAATTTGGAATGAAATCTTAATCTCCATATTTAATAATTTCAGCTTTTAGACCATCATCACCTGTGGTTTTATTATTTTTAAATTAAGATATAATCTTTTTATTTCTAATCATGTAAAAATAGGCATATTTTATAAATGAATTCATTCTTAATTAAAGATAAAAGTTTATTTCTAAATATTCCATCTCTTTTTCTGTTTGAGAAGTCAAATTCTATCTTACTTAGTTTTGAATGTTTATCAAAAATGTTGTTTTTCCCAATTTTCAATAAATTGCTGTTGTTATTAAATTTAAATTCATATAATTACGAATTTTTGGGTTTATTAGGTTTTTAGCCTACTTAAAACATTATTTAAGCATTTTTTTAAGATCTTTATGTTTTTACTTAACTTTTTACTAGACTTTATGAATTAATTATCCAAATTAATTGTAAAAAATCTATTTAAAATTCAGAAACAGATAGAATAAATAGTCAATTATTTGTTCATACTCTTTTTTATTATTATTTTACTCTTACCATTAGTTGTAGTACTCTATAATAATTTATTCATTTTCCTTTTAGGAATATATGATTACTATTGAAATTTAATTTAAATTCCAATTAAAAGTATCAACAAATATGCTTATTTGTATTAACTTTTTTATTGGCTTTTAAAAATAAATATTTTTAAAAGTTGAATTTAGTTTCTAAAGCAATCGCATTTTTATCTATTGAACTCGCATTTATTAGATTCTTAAATGTGATTTTAGTTCATTTATTATATTAATGCTAAAACTCAATAAAATATTTATCAACAACTAAATTAGGTAATATAATTTGTTCTTTTACATTATAATTGCTTTGATTATTACCTTCTGTTATAGATATTATAAATAACTTTTGTTTTGTTTTAAAACTAAAAAAATGCTCTCCACTAACTCTTTTCAAAACACTATCACTCGATTTTTCAATTAACTTTACTCTTTTTCGAAATAAATCTTATCAACTTCTCTATATTCACTTTTCTCTTTTTATTACACCTTTTCAGAAAATAAAACTTAAAAACTAAAAATTTCTCTCAACTATCTTTTTGAAAAAAATATAACTCGTTTTTTTCTACTAGCTTTAATTTTTAAAAATAAAGCTAATATTTTTTCTATACTCCGTTTATATGAATTTTTAACAATCAACATCTTTTAATTTTCATTTAAATCAAATTTTTTTTAAATAATATTGTTGTTCAAATATTGCCCTATTATATTTAATTTTGTGTAATAACATTTTGTTTCTAATAATATCCCATTATTATCTGCTAAATTTTTTTAATTTTAGATTAAATTTTAAAATCATACTTATAACCTTTAAAATTTCTAATATTTATACTAAATATTTTTTGAGAATATAAATATTGTAAATTTTATAATTTAGTTCATAAGCTAAAATTACCATTTACATAATTACTTCTGTATATGAGATATAAATTTTAGTTTTCAAAATTTAAATGTTTGGAATTTATATTTTAGTAATAAATTTTTGATACCATATTTTAGCAGGAAATTTGCAAATATATATAAAGCCCCTTCTATATGATTTGCTTTTAATATATCTAAATTTCAACTAGATAGAAACCTGCTTCTTTTTAAGTAAAATTTTTTGATTTTATACAAATTTTCTCAATAAGAAATATAAATTTCAGTTATTTAAGAAAAATATTTTGAATAAAAGTGGTATAAATAAGGATCTCTCGATATGTTATATTTAAATTAGTTTATTCTAAATTATAAAATATAATTTTATTTAATTAGAACTCCTCAAATTAAATAACTAAATAATAACTATAATTAAAAATGTTTAGCAGCAGTTATATCATTCCCACTACCAAAATAAGTTTGTAAGCTTAGTAATTCTTATTCAAAAAAGTCTTAAAATTTTCCCTTCTTAGTTCTTGGGCTTTTCATTCTTGTAAATTATAATTTTCTCTCAGTTTGTAGATTTCTCCTTTTTGATTGTAGAAAATATTTTCTTCTTCTTTTTATTGATTCAGTAGCTTCTTTTGAACTAATAAAATATTTTGAATTACTTGAATTTATGTTCTGTTGAAAATCAGTAGTATCATTTTCTTTTAATTCTAATTTATTTTTCTATGTATCTTATTTTTATCTAATTTTTTACTATTTCTTTTATCTCCTATTCTGCTCAGGTTGTCTTTGGCTTGTAACTATAAGATTCAGCTGACCTTTTAGTCTTGCATCTGCTGTATCTATGATCCAGTTTGGCTGTTTTATTCTTTTTAGTAGTTTTATAAGACCTTAAAACTGATTTTCTAACTTCTTTTTCGTAATTTTCCTTTTCACTTTATTATTCCAAAAAAATCGGGTAATCAATAATGTAAAATTATTGTATGTAATTATTTTATTTATCATCATTGGTATCTAAAATTTATATTCTTTAACTTGAATTAAGTTGAAAATAAAATAAAGTATTTAAAAAATGTTAGTATAATTTTTGAAATATTATTTTATAATTAAGTTAAACTTATATTCTCATTTTTTATTTTAATTTTTGAAATTTTATCTTATCATTAATTGTAACTATCTCTTCTTATCCTTCTTTTAATAAAGTTCTATCTTTAATTATAAAATTTTAAGTAAAAACTTATACTTTTTCTTGAAAAATATAAATTGCTTTCTGAGTGAAATATTTTAAAATTACTAAATACTATTAAATTTAGAAATCAAACATTATTTTTAAAGTTTTTTAATTAACTAAAGCAAACAAAATAATAAAATATTTTAAATATAATTAAAAAAATTAGTAATTATTAAAAATTTTTAAACAATTTTCATTAAAAATATGTAAAATATGCAATATACTTTAGGTAGATGGTTGTCTAGTTGAATGTAAAATAAAAAATTGATCATTTAAAAATTTAGAAAAATATTCATTTTAGGAATAAAAAATTTAAGAAAAAAGCATTTCAAACTACATTTTATCTTAAAAAATTCTATTTATTTTAAATTTCTAGTTAAATAAATTTTCCAAACATAAAACTTTTATAATTATCTAAAATGATTATATTGCAAAGGAAATAAGGTAGTGTAATCTAAAAATATTAATAAGTCACCTGTTTAAAAATTCTTTTATAAATTAATTCAGAACTTTAATTATCAACTTATTATCTTATGAAAATTTAAAATTCACATAAATATCTCTAAATTAAAGATTTATATATCCAGGAACTTAAATCTTTCGATGTGTCCGAGTAGAGTTCTTCCCTTGTAATTTCTTAGCAAGTTCGTAATTTCTTAAAATTACTATAATTAAATTTAGACTTAATCTATTCCTTTAATGTAATCAATTCCTGTCTAAGTTAATCCTTTTAGAAACAACTTCCTTATCTTTAAATAAAGAAGAGAAGCAAAGAATAAATTATTTCTAGTTTATTTCTTTATAATTGTTTAATATTTAATAATTAAAATTAAAAACAGTAATTTGAAGGATTTAAAGTATCTCATAATAAAGAGTTAAAATACAAATATTTAATTTATCTATTCTAGTTAATTTAGAAAAAAACAAAATTTATTAGAAAATTAGCTATCTTATTTAAAATTAGAAGTAAAATATCAATAATTGCATAATGATAGTTTAGTAAAATAAAATAAATTTATGAAATAATTAGAATAATTTTCAAAAAATAGAAACTTTTTTATTTAATTTAAAAATATTTAAAATGTTTAAAATATCTAAATTTTATATTTTACATTTAATAAAAATAAAAATGTTGTGATTTATAAATTACATAATAAATCCTATTTTCAAATAAAAATCTCTTTAATAAATAAATATTTTCAAGTTAAATATAATCTTTTTTCTCTTTTGTTGCTCAACTGAAAAAATTGAATAATAGAAGTTTTATTTTACAAATTTAAGCAAATTATTTATTATCAGTTATAGTAATAAATTTTTACTTTTAAAATGTATTAAACTTATTTTGTCTAATATTTAATTAGTTTAACTAATTTTATATTTACAATTTTAATTTTTAACTGTTTCAAATAATCTTTATTTGTAACCTTAATTTAGTTTGCATCGTCTTTAGATTTACTTTTCGAGCAAAAGGAATTGATAAGAATAATAATCTTTAAGACTAAATTTAAAGATTCAGAAAAAGCATAAAAATAAATAATTGAATAAATGAATTTAGTTTATTAAACTTAAATTTTATATAATAAAGCGTATGTAAATTTATATTTCTATATTTAATTTATTTTTCTTTTATTTTCTCTATTATTAAAAAAAATTCTTTTAGCCTTTTTGATTAAAATTATTTAAATTTTATCTTTTAATTTTTTGTAGAAAAATATATTTTCGCTTTTATCTCTCAATTTAATTTATTTATTACAACTTTAAACTATTTTTATTTATCATTAGAAAAATTGAATTATTATTATTAATTAAATATTTTTTTGTCTATAGCTATTGACTCTTATATTTATAATTTTAATAAAGATTTTTAATATATCTATATAATTTTATATTTTATTCTTATTTTCAAATTAATTTAAAATTCTTTTAAAAGTAAATTTTCATTCTTTTTTATATTGCATAATTTTTGATTATTTTTACTATAACTTTTAGAAATTATATAGTAAAGGAAAGCTTAACTATTTTTTTAACTTTTTAAGTTAAAAACTTTAAAGGTTTTCTATATCACTATTAATTTTATAAATAATTAATTATTTTTCATATTCAATTCAAAGTAAAATAACCTATTGACTAAAATTTTTAAAAGTTTTAAAAGTCTGTAAGATTCTCCTTTCTCTAAAAAGCATATTAGCTTCCGTCTGGTAATTCTCATTTTCTCTGTCAGATCTTCTCATAATTCGATGGAAAGAAAGTAATCAATTCGCACCAATCGATCTCCCGATTACTCTTCTTATTTTCTCTTGCTACGGACATTTCCGTCGTAGGTATCATCAATTTTCGAAATTTTGCATAGATCTCTAATTTTTTTTGTTTTAATTCTTTTTTTTAAATATATTTCGATTGGAACACAATCGCTCTATTAGGATTCTTGTCTGATTTATTCCAGTTTTCTTTTATTCTCTGTATTAATTTTTTCTCGTCTCTTCTAGTTCTTTTTATCTTATTCTTGCAAAATTAAAATGTTGTTTTTCATTTTTGATCTATTTTTCTGATCATTTATTATCCATTAATATTTCTACATTTTGCACCGAAGTGAGTTTCATAATTTTTCATACTAATTTTTTTATTTATGCGAAGTATTGTTTTCTCATATCAGTTGTAAAAATTTATTACTCTATTAGAAGCTTTCTTAATAAATAATATAAAAATGGTTTCTCTTATTTTTTATTTTATTGAAGATTAATAATTAACTATTAAAAATATATTAGAATCAAAGAATCTTCACATAATCTTGACTTTTTAATATATGATAAAAATTTAATATTGAATACTTTTATTGATAGTAAATAATAAAGTAATTATCTTTTAAATAGATTTTTTAATTAAGTTAGCAAGTCTGTATAATGTATTTATTTTTGACTACATGATTAAAACATCTTAAGACAATCTTCTAAATAGTTAAAATTGATAGAATTCCAAAAGTATAAAATAGTAGGATAGAGAAGTAGAATATTTATATATTTTATTAGAATTAAAAAATGCTCTTAAAGTATCAATCTTAGCAAAAACTGTGTTAATTAATAAATATAAATTAATAAAATTATGAAAAGTGTATAGTAATGATATATTTATGATTTATCATAATTATAACTTTTAATTCCGCTTTACTTATTATTTTAATATAGTATCTATTAAATAATATTTATTGCTATATTTTTATGCTTTTTTTATTAGAAAATCATGTTTTCATAAAATTTAGAACTCTAAATCACATTACTTTTCCATATTTCTTAATCTAATTGCTTACTTTGTAATTTTAATAATTAAAATTAAAAGGAAATTATAATTTCTTTTTTTGTAGGTCATAAATATCGATAAAGCTTTGAAATACTTTTTTAAGTTAAAAATTTATTTTATCAATTTTATTAACAGAGCACAGATCTTAAAAATTTTAATTTGGAAAACTTTTAATCAATTCGTTAACGAAACTCATAATCTCTATGATCAAGACTAATTTAACTATTTGGGATTAGAACCAAAAATAAACGAATAAAAATGTTATTTAGAGCGAAATCAAAAATTAATTTTTTAATTTTACTATAGACTCGGAAAAGTAGAATAGAAATTGTAAACTTTTAAGAAAGAGTAAAGCGAAACTGGATTTATACAAATGGAAATCGAAGCCTAGAAAGAACAAACAAATCAAGGAAAATAATTCAAAATAAAAAAGAAATGTTTCTGCTGTGGAAGCGTATGACATTTTTATCGGAAGTGTTAGAAATTCTAATAAAATAAAGAAACTATTGGATAAAAGAACAACAACAAAAAAAAGAAGAAGAAGCAAGAATGAAAAGAATGTATTGCAACCCAGATGGTTCAATATACAAGATCAAGATAGAACCATATAAAAGGAAGGAAAAGCTGGAGAAACCTGAGTTCCCAATCTCCCTAAAATTGGACGTCCCAAATATTTATATTTAATAGCAGGGAGCATGAACTGCTGTCCTGACGGGGTTGGAAATCCCTAAAACGGAAAACTCAAAATTAATATTATTATTATTAATTTTACTATTAAAATAAGATTAATAATCAAAATAGCATGATTTGTGACACTTAGCTGTAATTGTCTAAAAGTTACTAAATAAGTTAAGTTACTATCAAATGTAAGAAAGAGATTAAATTGAAAAATTCGACCTCAAAAGGATTTAAATTTTTTTTAATAACAGCAAAATATAATAAAATCAAGAAAGAATCATTAATATAAAATTTTTCTATCAGAAACAAATTTATACTCTTATGAATTATCAAAAAACAACAAATATATAGAAAAAACTAAGAGTTATAAAAGATTAAAATAATCTAAAAAAAGAAAATAAATCGATTTTAAATATTAAATATAAATTTTTTTTTAATATAAAATTGAACTAAAATATGTTAACTTATTGCGAAAACAATCTTGGAACTGAAAGAAAAATTTAACTCCCTAAAGACTATCTTGCAAAAAAATAATACATTAAACTTGTAGATAGTAAAAATCAATTTTATTAAACTAATTAATTTTTTTTTATAAATTTAAAAAAGAAAAAATAACTTTTTTTTAAATAAAAAAAAATAAAAAAATGAACAAAAAGAAAATTAAATTTTAAAATCATTAATCTTCATTTAAAGTTAATTTTAAATATAGTAAAATTTTAGGATTTTTACTAATCATATAAATAAAATGATTAAAAATGAATAAATATATAAAAACTCAGATTAACTGAGCATTCCTGTTCATAACCGTATAAATTTTGAACTTTTCATTCCCTAAAGATATACTAATCGTAAAATATTAATTAAATTATTTAAATAAAAGTAAAAATAACAGTTATTTTCTATTTTGCTAAATTCTTTAAATTTATAAACTGAAGATTATTAAGTTTGTTTTCATAAAATATATTTAATTAAATTATTATCCTAACTTAAAGGAATTATAAAGATTAAATAAAAAAGAAGCAGATACATTAAACGTATTTCATAAAATTAAAATGATAACAAGCATAAGAAATTTATTAATTTTTTTTAATTGTTTGAAAATTTTATATTTAGAGTCAGAAAATTTTATCCGTATATTTATTTATTCTTAAAATTATGCCCCACAACTATTTTAAGTGATTATATCTTTTTTATTTATTCAAATAAATTAAGTTTTTTATTGCTTATAAATTTATTATAAATAGATGGCTTTTTCAAAGTTTCGTTAAAGTTATGGAATTGAATTAATCAATTTTTATTAATTTATATTATCAAATAAAATCTCTTCATTATTTTAAATTTGATAAAACAAGATAAATTAAATTTTGGCGTTTTTTGGAGATATTTCAAAAACTTTCCTGCCAATTAAAAAAACATTCTTGATCTTAAATATAAAAGTTTGCAAATCTATAAAACTCTTCTCCTTGCTTATGCATGCGGTGTTTGATCTCTTCTTTCACCTAGATAATACTTGATATCATTTTTTTCGTAAATGCTTTCAAAATGGTTACAACATAATCTTTCTCATTCAATTTTATTTATTATTTTTTATAATTTTAATTATTCTGCCAAAATATTTCTGTATCTATTGCTAGTTTTAAGATTGGCTGTAATTATTTTTTTAATCGCTTTGGAAAAAAACTAAGGCCTCTTTCATATATTTCAATCTGAAATTTATGTCCTATGTTATTTCATGTTTTCCCATCAATCTCTTTCTTATCTTTCTTCAGATTTTTGACCTTTTCCTAGCACCATTTTATAAGACTAATTTTGTCTTTCTTTTTTCTGTGCTAAAATTTGAAATTCCGTTTGCTCAATGTTTTTTTCTATTTCCTAGGTTTCTCTTTCTAAGTGAAACGCTCAATTTATTGAACTTTTTTGTATTTTTATCCTTTTACAAGTTTTTCTAAAATGTTTTTAACTACTGTTTTCTTGGAGTTGCAAAAAATCTTAATCTGAATCCTGACATCTTTTTTTGAATTTATAAATTTGAAAAATAATATTTATTTTAATTACCAGATAAGTTTTTAAATTATTAAAATAGATTATTTTTAATTTAATAATTCTAATATCTTTAAATAGATCAGAAGATATTTAGAAATAATTTTGAAATAGATTTTTTAATATTATTTTATGAATATTTATTTTATTAATATTAATGAATCTAATTTTAATTTACCTTAAATGTAATAAAAATATAAAGATTATTAAAATATAAAATCATCTAATAATTAAGAAAATATCAATTCATTAGTAAATGCGATATTTCCATAAATACTGATTTATTATTAATTTTTATATTTTTATAACAAAATAATAAAAATTATATTAGCGGCAGAAAAATAAAAATGCATAACTAAATAATTCTTAATGTTTAATGTAAAAATGAATTGAATTTACTTATGCAATTAATATAATGAAATTAATATAATTATTAAAATATATTTACCTTCTAAATAGAAGATTTAATTGCTATCTAAATATTTAAATATTTATAAATTTATATTAAAGACTAACATTTTACTTAGCAAAACATGCTCTTATAAAATTTTAGTTTTTAAAATTAATTTGTTTATAAAAAATCTTACAGCCTTAAATTTTATAAATAATAAATTTTATTAGTTATATTTTTATGATGCTTGCATTTATTTTAATTTTTAAATTTATAAATTTTAATGCAGTTGGTTGTATTTAATTCAATCATTTTTTTTATTTATTTTAGATTATTGCAAGCATAAAATTTATTAATATTTAATTAAATCAAACTTAATTACTTACAAGTTTTAAAATAAATTTTGAATTCTATTCGAATGATTAATTTTTTATAACTTTTATCCTTTTTAATCGTATTATATAATTTAAATTTTGAAAATATAATCAATTGCTTATATAATTTTAACTATAGTTTTTTTAATGATATTCATTATTTTATTACTCATTTTTGTTTTATCATTACGATATAAATTCTTGCCCAACGAATGATTTATCACTTGCTTCAAGATATTTAAAATAATTAAAGATATTTAAAAATTTTAATTATATCTTATTTTTTAATTAAAAAAATTAATAATGTTTTTATACATCTTAAAAAAAAATTTAATTTTCATCAAAAATACGTGCGTAAGATACTATTAACTTATTTTTTATTTAATAATTTTGTTAAATTCCCTATATTTACTATTTAAACTTTTTTTGTTCTTTATTAAATTTATCATATATATTTTTAAAAAGATTATTTATTATTATGATTTTTATTTATTTCAAATAAATTTAATTTTTATTTTTTATAAAAAATTCATTTACATTTTTAAATTTTCTGTTAATATACAAAACTAATAGTGCTTTAGTTTTATTTATAATATTATTATAATAAAGATATAAAAACGTAATAAATATTTTATCTTTTATTTAACTATAAATAAGCAGTTATTTTTTAATTAAATAAACTAATAAAGCTCTACTCCTCTTATATTTAATCTTAATTTATTTTTTCCTTAAGTCAATAATTGAAATTTGTTTTGAAGTTGAAATAATTTAAATATCTTAATTACATAATATATAGATTATAAAATAGCATCTTTAATTTCTTAAAGTTTCTTTTCTTTATGAAAGAACAAATTTTAGAATTTTTCTGATTTTAAAATTTAGAAATGTTAACACGCTCACTTTTCCAAGCTTCATAATGTTGTTAACTCAAGGTATTATAGATTTCTTTAAAACAGATTTTCTAACTCTTTTTCTTATTTTTCTTCTTCATTTTACTTTTTAAGAAATTTTATTCAGCTTATTTTTCAAACTTCTTTACGTTTATTACACAAGGCTATATAGACTTCTTTAAAGAAGATTTTAAAATTATTTTTCCGAATTTTTCTTCTTCATTTTAATTTTTTTACAAAAATGATCGAGATTTCTTTTTCATGTTTCATAATTTTGCTAATTTAGAGTTGTTGAGATTTCTTTAAAACATATTATTATAATTTAAAACTTTTGCAAATTTTTTCATTAAAACGTAAATTGTCAACTTGTAAATTATAATAATAAAAATTTTCCATTTTCTTCATTACTTTGTATATAATATTAAAATTTATTATCTTCTATTTACTTTTGTGTTAAACTTTTGCATTAAAGTAGTGAATTTATTCTATTTTTTAACTTATATATTCTTTATGAATTTCAAAGAATGATATTTCTTTTATTTTTAAGAAGTATTATGCTTTTTTAAAAACTATTATAATATCATCAGATTATATTATTTTAAAATTTTAATCAGATTCGCTACTAACTTATTTATTTCATAGAAAGACCATTTTAAATTTTATAATTTTCATCTTACTTTTCATTTATTTTTCTTTCTTTATAACTTATTAAAAATACTACTTATTTTTTTTGTAACTAGCAAGTCCAATTTCTAAATACTTATATAGAATTCATTTAGTAATTTTATTTTACACTTTTTTTACTCTTATTATATTTATATTGATCTATAAAGATATTCAAAGCTTAAAAAATTAAACGCTTAATATTAGACAAAGAATAAGCAATTTTTGTTAAGTATATAAAAAAATAGCTAATTAAAGATTTAAAGTCAAATTTTAAAACTGATAGTAAAATGATATATTTCAACAATAATCGTAAAAAGAATTCAATTAAAAAATGTCTATTAATAAAAATATAAAAGTATATGTTATTGAAAAATATTTAAATTGAAAGATAAAAAAATAAAAATATTAAATAAAACTTAAATATTAAAAATGAAAGAAGAAAAGATAAAATATTAGCTTTAGTTTTATTTAATGATAGAATTAAATATGATAACGTAATGTAAAGTGCAAAACCGGTAAGTTAATATTGTAAATATTAATCAAAATATTTTATCTAATCTCTAAAGAAAAAGTAGGATTTTTAACTTTCGAATAATTATAGGAAAAAGAAAAATCAATACTAAAATACTGCCATTATTTTCAACTCTAATATAAGAAGTAAAGTCGAAAAAATAGAAAAAGCAATATTCATTAAGAGCTCTCAGAATTTTTCACAACTGAATAAATAAGTTTCGAGTAATTAAATCAAGTAGAATCTAACTTAAAGTTGAGATTAAGAGACTTAAAAAGGACAATGAAAAATCAATTAAATCGGTAAATTTATCCAGTCTATTCCTTATGAAAAAGATAAAAATGTCTTTAGAAATATGCAAAATAATTAAACAAATTTATTTATAAACTTTGCTAAAAAATCAATATTATAAAATGGAATAAGAGTATAGAAATAGAAAGAACTGTAAAATCAAATAAGTTGCAAAATTAAAAAGGCGAAAAAATATCAAAAAATGAAACTTAAATAGAAAAAAAGTAAATAAATAATTTTCTACCTTTTTACAATCCATAAAAACAATAAAGGATATCAAAATTCCTTATACTTAAAAAATTACTGTAAACTTAAATAAAAAAAGAAATTTAAGAAGAAAAAGATTGAATTTAATCAAATATTACATTATAAATCATTTAATGAACAAATGATAGAAGGAAATGAATATCTATCTATGGATAATGCTTAAACCTTTGATAAATAATTTTTGTATTTTTTTAATTTTAACTTTATATCTTTCAGTTTTTTATTTGATGTATCTTTGATGAAATTTGATAGAATTTTTTAATTTAATTATATATTTTAAGTTATATTTCTATTTATTTTGTCAAAAATTTTCAAAAATTTATTAAAACTATCTTTTATTTTTTACTATTTCAAAATTACATTAAAAATCATCTGTTTTTCTAAAAATTATTTTTGAACTTACTACAAAAGAAATGTAAAATTTGCATTAAATTTATAAGTCATATTTATTAAATATTTTTTAGGTATTTAAAAATTAAAACATTTATTCAAATTTTTTAGTTGTTACAAACTTGAATTTTTATTTTTTTATTTTAAAGAAAATATTTAAATATAATAATTAACTTTTGATTTAATAAGTAATTAAAAAAATATAATAGTTTGTAATATTAAAAAATGTATATTAAATATTATTTTTTATCAGTCAAAAATAAAATAAATTATATAATGTCCATGTAAACTTTATAAAATATCTTAAAATAATATATAAGACTCTCCATAAAAATTACCTAGTATTTATAAACTTCGCTTTAATATAGAAATTATTTATTTATTTTTAGAGTAATATTCTGAAAATAAATTTCTATATATCTATTTATTTAAGTGTTAACTTATTAAAAACTTTTTTCGCTCTAATGTTGAATAATTAAAAACGGTTTTAATATTATCTGAACAAATTGAAACAGAAAAAAGAAAATAACTATTTGATAAAAAATAAATTAAAAATTTAGTATATAATATATCGATAATATTTGTACAATATTTAAATTTAGAAACTAGATAATTTAAAGTATTATTCAATATATTTAAATGTAAAAAATAATAATAAATTATTTATGTAAATACAAATTTATAGTTTAAATAAGCAACTTAAATTAAAAAAATTAAATTTAGTCAGTTTCTTTTCATAAGTCGAAAAACAATTCATTTAAAATAAGCAATTGGGATACTTTACATATTGAGAGGAGAAATTAGCTTATACTTGTAATCAGAGAAATATGTTAAGATTTTGATTCTGTAGGAAGTAAAACATCTGTTAAGACAATATTGATTATTTAACAAAAAAATAATTTAGGAAAATAGAATTTAGAGCAAATTAAGTTATTTAATTGCTTGTGAAAAAGTTAAATTTATAGAAAGGAGTTGTATTGAGTCTAAATTACTGAATCAATAAAGGAAGCAATATATAAAAAATTAGAATGCTAGAAGTAGCTTTAGAATTATTAATACGAACAGAGCAAGAAAAGGATTGAGCTAATAGAAAAAATAGGAATAAATATATGAAAAATTTTGAAGTAACAAAAAACTTTCTATAAGCAGAATAAAATAAATTCAACCAAAACGAGAAGGTTATATCAATTGAGGAATCATGTTTATTTATTATTGAAAATTTAAAAAGGGAGGAGCAATCCTCCACAGAGTTTAGTTTAATTCTAGCAGTCTGCATTTGAATAGTTTCATTTTTTAGCCTTTTTTATTTGCATTTAATTATTTTATAGTATTAAGATATTTTTATATACTTATATATATTTTTATCTTTATAAAATTTTTTAATTTTTCCTTTATTTTTTTATCATCCATTAAAAAAAATGTTAAGAGTTTTTTGTAAAAATGTTAAAAAAATGCACTAATAGCTTTTTTCTTCTATTTCTAAAATATTGAATTTTAATATTTTCTGTTTGCATTAGATCTTTACTCTTTTTTTTCATTTTATTAAATATATAATATAAAAGGCACCTTAGAAAAAACATATCTCTCCCAATGAATATCTAAAAAAATAAGAATAAACATCTATTTAAAATGAATAATCGCCTTTAAAAAATAAAGTACAATAATCTCATGAATTTTTTGATTAAAGATATAAAATCTACAATGAGAATTAAAACAAAACAGATTAAAGATTGAAAAATTAGAATATATATATGAAAAATAGGTGAAGAATTAAATCTATATTTTACGTCAATAGAAGATGCAAAAATTAACATATAATCGTAAATGGTATATAAACTAGATGAATGGTACAAATAATTTAATTAAATCCCTCAAATATTTTAATTTTATTTTTCTTAGTAACAATATAAAATAAAAGAAACTTAAGAAAAATAAGCACAAGGATAAGAAATTATTTAAATAATCATTTTATAATTTAGAAATATACCATGAATATAGAAATAAATAGTAATAAATCATAAGATAAAAACTACGAGATATTTATATCTAAGAGTATCATTTTAAAATATGCTGGTAATGAGCCTAATTTTTGAAAATAAAAAAGAATTACGATGAAAGACCTATTTTTAATATGATAATTTAATCAAGCTTAATATATAAACAAATTTATAATTGTAAATTTAACAATTTTAGAAATAGTTTTTAGATGAAATAGGTTCAGCTGCAAAGTCAAACTATAAGCAAGGGTGGCGAACTAATGAGATCATAAAGTATCCTTTAATTCAAGAAAAGGAGATTTCAAGATTACTGGATATAAAGAACAATTTTTGAAACTATTAATTCCTTTTAATTTTTTAAATATCTTCTTTTTATTGCTTAATAAAATTAACTATTATATTACAATAATTACTCGTTTATTTTATTAAAGATGTTAGATTTGCGGTTTAATTTGTTTATAACTTCAAAGCATGTTGGATTATATTTTTAAATAATTTTAATGTTTTTCCATTGTAAAGATTTTTACAAGTAAGCATTACTTCTTTGTTCTTAAAATATAACGTTTTTTAACTTTTTTAGTTTTTTAACTTAAATTACTCTCTATAAAATTAAAAATCTATTCCTTTATAAATATATTTTATCATTTTTCATGTCAACCTAAAATGATTTATCAAAGTTTTCATTCATTAAGGCAAATAAACTTTGGGATTGGCAAGATTATAATTTCTTCGCAAGCTCATTATAATACAGGAAATAAAGTGAATGAAACTTTTGAGGAAAAGTGAAGTTAATTTCTCCTTGATTTATTAAAGAAATAGGGAAAAGAACAAACTAAATCCTTAATCTAGTTATATTTATATGATTTAGTAATTTTAAAAGTAAAGATATATTGTTTAAATATTTTAATTAATTAAATTAGTTAAACTTATTTTATCTATGAAGAAGAATAAGCATAAGCTATTTGCATAGTTTTAAATTCTTTATTATTGATATACTTTTAATACAATTTACTTAGTAAAGCTTTATTTATAATAACCTTTAGCAACTTCTTTAATACAATTTAATATTATCTAATTTTAACCTTTTTATTATTCAAATAAAAAGTTTAGCAATATCTAACAATTAATATCTTAAAAACATTAAAAGATTTCTTTATTAATTATTGTAAAGAATAACTAAAAATTAAATATGCCATTAACTGCAAAAATTTATAATTTAAGAACTTTAAGTAAAGTAAAATTAATAGTGCTTATTGCTTTTCATGTTTCTAATAGGAAAAATTAATATGATAGAATAAATAATCAAGCAAGAAAATCAATATGAAATGTACCAAACAATTTAGTATTTAAAAATTAGAAAGAACAAAATGATTGATAGATAATATATTTTAAACTTTCATAATGAATAAAATAATATTTATTAATCTATTTAAGTAAAATTATGAATAGAAATAAATACTCTCAGAAATTAACTAAAAAGATCTAAGAAAAGTATCTACATATTTAAAAAAGGAAATATCCTAATTTTTTTACAATTAATATTTCCACAAATTTATTAAATTAGCAATTTCCTTTCTAACATAAAATACAAAACTTATATTTTATTAAATTTCTAATTTTTTATGTTACTAAGTAATTTAATATTCATTCAATTTAAAAATGTAATTTTTAATTTAGGCTTATTTAAAGTAATTATTAATTGATAATATATTCTTATCTAATTTTTATTAATTTTATATATCTTTTAATTTACTTTTTAAGCTTTTTTATATAAATAATAAATTTTTATGTTTGATGAGCTAACTTTACTAGAAATTTAAATATTCTAAATAACATATAGTAATAAGTTTAATACTGTAATAATAAATAAAAAAATATTAAATTTATAACTTTTTTAATTAAACTATTAATAATTAAATTAATTATTTCCAATAGTTATAAAAATAGTTAAGGAAATAATTTAAGATTTAATAGTTAATCAGTTTTAAGATCTTTATAAAAGGTTACATTATGCTTTTATTATTTATAGAGTTAAAAAGACTCATCGTTTAAAAAAATTAAAAAATGCTAATTTAATTGCTTTTTGTTTATTTTATTAATATTATGACAGTTTTTAGATTGATTACTAAGATTACTTATTAACAATTTAATAGTTTAAATTTATTAAATTAATACTAATTAAAATAGTTTAGCTTCTTTCTGGATAATAAAAATAGAATCTATAAATTTAACTTGTTGACTCAATTACGTAAGTGAGTGAATAATAGGTTTTTAGAGAATAAATGTATTTTGAATAAATTCGAATCCGCGTTAGTAAAGATTTCGATAGACTTATGAATTCTAAAACAAAGTATCTGATACAAATTTTAATAGGATGTAAGATAAAATCAATAATAATAAACTAATTTTTAATTATTTAATCGTTCAAAATATAAAATTTAATTTTTAGCTTATTTAAGTGTTTAGAATTAATAAAACTTTCCAATAAGCTATAGTAAAATAATTTAAATATTTGTTTATACTATAAAAACAAAATAATAAATTATATACTAGAAAGATATATTAAAAGTATTAAAATGCTATTTAACTTTAAAATTTATATTTAAAAGGTTAAATAATAGTAAGTTATTTTTAAGTAATTAAATAATTTTATTCAGTTAATTATCTCAAGGAGAAGTTAAATTTGCTTTTAATTTATTAAATGGAAAGTAAAATTCATAAATTTATTTTTAAGGCCTATAAATTATTAATAGCTAAAAAAGAATAAAAAAAGAGATATTTTAGAAGTTGAAACATTTAATATTTTAAAATTATTAATATTATATTATTTTTATTAATAGATTTATTTTTTATTTTTTCAAATATTACTAATCAATCAAAATAATAATAAAGCAAGATATATTATAATTTTTTCCTTTAGGATTTTAATCTATATATTAATATGTAACTTAGGGATCTTTTTAATTTAATTTAATTTTAAAAAGATTCAAAAAATTGCTTTATCATCCGAAAAGAATGTCTGAATAATATTAAAAAAATATGTAATATACATGTCTTTGATTAACAATTCACATTAAAAATCTAAATATTACGAGAAACAATAGTTTAATAGCATCTTTTTCAATTAATTATCTAATTTATTAAAGTTTTTAATAACGTTTTTTATTTATTTTATTGACTTAGTTGCTACCTATAAATCATTCTAAGATGGTACAATCTTAACCTATTTTATCATTTTTTGCATAAATTTCATACTTTTTTATTCTCGATCTAATTCATAATCTTTAATTCTAAAATTTTCAAGCACTTATTTATTATAAGTAAAAAAATCAATTTTAATTAAAATTTAAATTAAGTATTTAAATTTATAATTTCAGTTAAATATAATCTATAAAAAGGCAAATAATTTTAATTTGTTTTTTAACCTGCAAAAATAATTTGCTTTTAGCTTTGGTTTAAAATTAATTTTATTTCCTATTAGAATTAACTTTAAATTTTTTAGTTAAGAATTTACTTAAAATTAAATTATAACAATACTTATTAAAACAATTTTTGTTTAATATTATAAAAATTAAAAAATTGATTAATGTAAAATTAGTTAATTTTTTAACTAATTAATTAAAATATAATATAGTTTCAATATGTAAGAATACTGTGACATAGTTCAATAGATATAGTTTAGGATATAAATATTACAAATATGTTGGAAAATAAAAGTTTGTAAATATCAATCAAGCCTCTTCTTTTTCTTTTACCATCATATATTTTTATTTATTGTATTAGTGAACTATTTCTATTTTTTCTTCCAGAAACTCTTCTAAAACTCATCTTTTAGCTTAAACATTTCAAAACGCTTTTTTTAGTAATTTGGAATGAAATCTTAATCTCCATATTTAATAATTTCAGCTTTTAGACCATCATCACCTGTGGCTTTATTATTTTTAAATTAAGATATAATCTTTTTATTTCTAATCATGTAAAAATAGGCATATTTTATAAATGAATTCATTCTTAATTAAAGATAAAAGTTTATTTCTAAATATTCCATCTCTTTTTCTGTTTGAGAAGTCAAATTCTATCTTACTTAGTTTTGAATGTTTATCAAAAATGTTGTTTTCCCAATTTTCAATAAATTGCTGTTGTTAATTAAATTTAAATTCATCTAATTACGAATTTTTGGGTTTATTAGGTTTTTAACCTACTTAAACATTGTTTAAGCATTTTTTTAAGATCTTTATGTTTTTACTTAACTTTTTACTAGACTTATGAATAAATTATAAAAATTAATTGTAAAAAATCTATTTAAAATTCAGAAACAGATAGAATAAATAGTCAATTATTTGTTCATACTATTTTTTATTATTATTTTACTCTTACCATTAGTTGTAGTACTCTATAATAATTTATTCATTTTCCTTTTAGGAATATATGATTACTATTGAAATTTAATTTAAATTCCAATTAAAAGTATCAACAAATATGCTTATTTGTATTAACTTTTTTATTGGCTTTTAAAAATAAATATTTTTAAAAGTTGAATTTAGTTTCTCAAACAATCGCATTTTTATCTATTGAACTCGCATTTATTAGATTCTTAAATGTGATTTTAGTTCATTTATTATATTAATGCTAAAACTCAATAAAATCTTTATCAAGTAACTAAATTAGGTAATGTAATTTGTTCTTTTACATTATAATTGCTTTGATTATTACCTTCTGTTATAGATATTATAAATAACTTTTGTTTTGTTTTAAAACTAAAAAAATGTTCTCCACTAACTCTTTTCAAAACACTATCACTCGATTTTTCAATTAACTTTATTTTTTTCAGAAATACATCTTATCAACTTCTCTATATTCACTTTCTCTTTTTATTACACCTTTTCAGAAAATAAAACTTAAAAACTAAAAATTTCTCTCAACTATCTTTTTGAAAAAAATATAACTCGTTTTTTTCTACTAGCTTTAATTTTTAAAAATAAATCTAATATTTTTTCTATACTCCGTTTATATGAATTTTTAACAATCAACATCTTTTAATTTTCATTTAAATCAAATTTTTTTTAAATAATATTGTTGTTCAAATATTGCCCTATTATATTTAATTTTGTGTAATAACATTGTGTTTCTAATAATATCTCATTATTATCTGCTAAATTTTAAAATCATACTTATAACCTTTAAAATTTCTAATATTTATACTAAATATTTTTTGAGAATATAAATATTGTAAATTTTATAATTTAGTTCATAAGCTAAAATTACCATTTACATAATTACTTCTGTATATGAGATATAAATTTTAGTTTTCAAAATTTAAATGTTTGGAATTTATATTTTAGTAATAAATTTTTGATACCATATTTTAGCAGGAAATTTGCAAATATATATAAAGCCCCTTCTATATGATTTGCTTTTAATATATCTAAATTTCAACTAGATAGAAACCTGCTTCTTTTTAAGTAAAATTTTTTGATTTTATACAAATTTTCTCAATAAGAAATATAAATTTCAGTTATTTAAGAAAAATATTTTGAATAAAAGTGGTATAAATAAGGATCTCTCGATATGTTATATTTAAATTAGTTTATTCTAAATTATAAAATATAATTTTATTTAATTAGAACTCCTCAAATTAAATAACTAAATAATAACTATAATTAAAAATGTTTAGCAGCAGTTATATCATTCCCACTACCAAAATAAGTTTGTAAGCTTAGTAATTCTTATTCAAAAAAGTCTTAAAATTTTCCCTTCTTAGTTCTTGGGCTTTTCATTCTTGTAAATTATAATTTTCTCTCAGTTTGTAGATTTCTCCTTTTTGATTGTAGAAAATATTTTCTTCTTCTTTTTATTGATTCAGTAGCTTCTTTTGAACTAATAAAATATTTTAAATTACTTGAATTTATGTTCTGTTGAAAATCAGTAGTATCATTTTCTTTTAATTCTAATTTATTTTTCTATGTATCTTATTTTTATCTAATTGCTTACTATTTCTTTTATCTCCTATTCTGCTCAGGTTGTCTTTGGCTTGTAACTATAAGATTCAGCTGACTTTTTAGTCTTGCATCTGCTGTATCTATGATCCAGTTTGGCTGTTTTATTCTTTTTAGTAGTTTTATAAGACCTTAAAACAGATTTTCTGACTTCTTTTTCGTAATTTTCCTTTTCACTTTATTATTCCAAAAAAATCGAGTAATCAATAATGTAAAATTTTTGTATGTGATTAATTTATTTATCATCATTGGTATCTAAAATTTTATATTCTTTAACTTGAATTAAGTTTAAAAGAAAATAAAGTATTTAAAAAATGTTAGTATAATTTTTGAAATATTATTTTATAATTAAGTTAAACTTATATTCTCATTTTTTATTTTAATTTTTGAAATTTTATCTTATCATTAATTGTAACTATCTCTTCTTATCCTTCTTTTAATAAAGTTCTATCTTAAATTATAAAATTTTAAATAAAAACTTAAAATTTTTCTTGAAAAATATAAATTACTTTCTGAGTGAAATATTTTAAAATTACTAAATACTATTAAATTTAGAAATCAAACATTATTTTTAAAGTTTTTTAATTAACTAAAAGCAAACAAAATAATAAAATATTTTAAATATAATTAAAAAAATAAAAATTATTCAAAATTTTTAAACAATTTTCATTAAAAATATGTAAAATATGCAATATACTTTAGGAAGATGGTTGTCTAGTTGAATGTAAAATAAAAAATTGATCATTTAAAAATTTAGAAAAATATTCTTTTTAGGAATAAAAAATAAAAAAAAGCATTTCAAACTACATTTTGTCTTAAAAAATTCTATTTATTTTAAATTTCTAGTTAAATAAATTTTCCAAACATAAAACTTTTATAATTATCTACAATTATTATATTGCAAAAGGAATAAGGTAGTGTAATCTAAAAATATTAATAAGTCACCTGTTTAGAAATTATTTTATAAACTAATTCAGAACTTTAATTATCAACTTATTATCTTATGAAAATTTAAAATTCACATAAATATCTCTAAATTAAAGATTTATATATCCGGGAACTTAAATCTTTCGATGTGTCCAGTTAGAGTCCTTGCCTTGTAATTTCTTAGCAAGTTCGTAATTTCTTAAAATCACTATAATTAAATTTATACTTAATCTATTCCTTTAATGTAGTCAACTTCTGCTTATGTCAATCCTTTCAGAAACAACTTCCTTATCTTTAAATAAAGAAGAGAAGCAAAGAATAAATTATTTCTAGTTTATTTCTTTATAATTGTTTAATATTTAATAATTAAAATTAAAAACAGTAATTTGAATGATTTAAAGTATCTCATAATAAAGAGTTAAAATACAAATATTTAATTTATCTATTCTAGTTAATTTAGAAAAAAAACAAAATTTATTAGAAAATTAGCTATCTTATTTAAAATTAGAAGTAAAATATCAATAATTGCATAATGATAGTTTAATAAAATAAAATAAATTTATGAAATAATTAGAATAATTTTCAAAAAATAGAAACTTTTTTATTTAATTTTAAAATATTTAAAATGCTTAAAATATTTAAATTTTATATTTTACATTTGATAAGAAATAAATGTGTTGTGATTTATAAATTACATAATAAATCCTATTTTCAAATAAAAATCTCTTTAATAATAAATATTTTCAAGTTAAATTTAATCTTTTTTTCTTTTATCAAGCGATTGAAAAAAATTGAATAATAGAAGTTTTATTTTACAAATTTATGGAAATTATTTATTATCGGTATAGTAATAATATATTAATTTTATAGTTTTATTAAACTTATTTTATCTAATATTTAATTAGTTTAACTAATTTTATATTTAAAATTTTAATTTTTAACTGTTTCAAATAATCTTTATTTGTAACCTTAATTTAGTTTGTATCGTCTTTAGATTTACTTTTCGAGCAAAAGGAATTGATAAGAATAATAATCTATAAGACTAAATTTAAAGATTCAGAAAATGCATAAAAATAAATAATTGAATAAATGAATTTAGTTTATTTAACTTAAATTTTATATAATAAAGCGTACGTAAATTTATATTTTTATATTTAATTTATTTTTCTTTTATTTTCGCTATTATTAAAAAAAATTATTTTAGCTTTTTTGATTAAAATTATTTAAATTTTATCTTTTAATTTTTTGTAGAAAAATATATTTTCGCTTTTATCCCTCAATTTAATTTATTTATTACAATTTTAAACTATTTTTATTTATCATTAGAAAAATTGAATTATTATTATTAGTTAAATAGTTTTTTGTCTATAACTATTGACTCTTATATTTATAATTTTAATAAAGATTTTTAATATATCTATATAATTTTATATTTTATTCTTATTTTCAAATTAATTTAAAATTCTTTTAAAAATAAATTTTCATTCTTTTTTATATTGCATAATTTTTTAATTATTTTTACTATAACTTTTAGAAATTATATAGTAAAGGAAAGCTTAACTATTTTTTAAACTTTTTAAGTTAAAAACTTTAAAGGTTTTCTATATCACTATTAATTTTATAAATAATTAATTATTTTTCATATTCAATTCAAAATAAGTTAAACTTTCTAATAGAAGTTTTAAAAGTCTGTAAGATTCTCCTTTCTCTAAAAAGTATATTTTTGTCTGGTAATTCTCGTTTTCTCCGTCAGATCTTCTCATAATTCGATGGAAAGAAAGTCATTATTTTGTATCAGATCGATCTCCCGATTAATCTTCTTATTTTCTCTTGCTACGGACATTTCCGTCGTAGGTATCATCAATTTTCGAAATTTTGCATTAATGAAATATTTTTATCAATAAAGTTTATTTAGTTTCATCTAAATATAAGATTACTCTACAAAAGATCTTTTTAATAACCTTATTTTATTAATTATTGTATTACATTGAAAATTAATAATACTTCAGCTTCATTTTTTTAATATTTTCTCCTACTTTCTTTTAATTATTAAATTTTCTTCTGGTCTTAGCTTTTATATATTTAAGCTTGATTTTGGAAGAGTTTAAAATTTAATTAGTACACAAATTTTGATGCTGAGATTTTCTTATCAGTAATTTAAACTAAATTCTTTAAAAATGATTACTAATATGATTAAGTAACTAATTAAATATCCACTTTTCTTATATTACTATTTTTTAACTTTATCTTGTTTTAGAAACTAATTATAATTTACTCACAATTTTTAATATTAAATAAATCTATTTTATTATACTTTTGCTATTTTCCAAAATGGAAAAAACTCAATTTTTTTGTCTAGAATATTTCAAAATTTAATTAATTTTCTTTTAGCAAAACTTCAATAGTTATTTTTAGATTCAATTACTCAGATTATTGATTTTACTATTAAATTATTTAATGATATTTAAGTAATAATATTTTTAATTTTCTAGTTTTTTTCGCAAATAAACAAATATTGTCAATTTTTGGCCATATTGATATGCAAAATATATATTTTTAATTTTATTTGCTTAAGCTTTTAAAATTATTAAAATTTACTATATGTTATCGTAAAAATAATTTCAATTTAAGTAAAAGTGTCTTGTTACATATTTTCATAATTGGAATTGTGTCCTTCAATTAAAGATGTTATAATATTACTTAGAAGTTTTTCAAATCTTTATGCTTTCAACTTCATTTTTTACAGCTAGATCATCTTTATTATCAGTTTATTCCTTTTAATCTTCCACTTACCTCTTTTTCCTAATTTTCTTCATTTTATTCATCCTTTTCTTGGTTTTTCTCTTCTTTCCCCTTAGTTTCAGAATTTTCTTATCATTCAACTTTTTCTAATACGAATAATTAAAATCTCCTTTTAAGCAGCATCCTATTAACATTTCCTATTTTCAGATCAATGTGTTATAATTTTTTAATTAATTGATATAGATTCGGTCATATGTTATTAATTTGCTAATGTCTCATCATCCAATTTTGCTATTATCCATTTTCGCATATCTATATAGTAAAAAATCCAAAATATGTTCAAATTAATCAAATTTTTCACAAATATAATAGGGATTTTCAATTAAATAGAGTCTATATTAAATCTTTTTGAGAAAGTTGTAGTTTTAATCTCTGAGCTTGTATACTAATTATTTCTTTTCGATACTATTTATTTAGTTTTTGATAGGTAATTTAAGGGTTTATTATTATTATTCTAATTATTATATAAATAACTTTGCTGTGGATATCTTTTTTAGTCTTTAAGTAGTTACTTTATAGAATTTATGTAGGATCTAATTTTTAACATCTATATAAAAGTATTAATGCTACTATTATATTCCTAGTTATTAATATCTATTTTATAATAATCAGATAGTCTTGCTACTTAATCTTTATATAAATAAAAAGTTATTATCAGTTATTCTTGAAAATGAATTTTTTGCTTAGTAGAGATTTTTTATCATTTCTTATCTTATTTTTTTTATATAAAAAACTTAGAATTATAATATGTTTAAGTAGCAATTAATAAAGATATATATAGCAAAATTCATTTAAAACATCAAACCTTAAAAAAGGAATTATCGGATTAATATATTAAATAAGCTTATTAATCATTTTTCTAAGTCATAAGTAATAAAGAATTAAATAAAGGTAGTTTGCATAGAGAATCTTACTTAGATTTAATAAAAAAATTTCTAAAATTCGGAAAAAATAAAGAAAGCTAAAAATGATAAAAAGTAAACAAAATATATACTTTTTTAATTATATTTTGATTATTTTATTATTCTTAGTTCTGTTAGATTTATCATAAAAATATCTAATTAACTACTAAGAGATAGAAGTTTCTAAGTTTAGAAAGGTAAAATTATGATAATTTTAGCATATTTTATATTTGTATTTCCATGAATAAAACATTATTAATTAAGATATATTTTGATATCAAACTTCATTTTAATGCTACTTTTTGCTTCTAAAAATAATTTTTAATTTTGAATGGTTATTTGTGTGTTTAAAAACATTGGGTTTATCAAACATTTTATAAGGTAAAATATTCTATTAAATTGTTCCTTAATTATAAGATTTAAAAAATGTAATACACTTAAATTATTATCTTAGTTAATTAAAAAGAAGACAAAGCTTTTTTAATAATTCACACATAGTATTATAAAGCTCTTTATTAGGTTATCAATCATTACAAAAGAAATAAATAAATAAATTAAATTAAATTATCTAGTTATCAACTTTTTCTCTTTTATTTCTTTATTTGTAATTTTTTAATTATTTGTGTCATAGAGTACATCATTCGTTTTTATCTAATTATAAGATTAATTTTACTCTTTATAATTGTGGATTAAAGTCTATTTTTTCTTATAGAATTATCTTTATTTTTATCGAATTTAAATTTTAAAATTTATCCTGCTTGATCTAGGAAATGAATTTTTCAATATAAATTTAGAAAATTTAGTTTCTTTTTTAAATTTAAGATACGCTATAAGAACATAACATGCCAAATTTCAAATTTGTTAATTTATAAAATGTATGTCTAAGCATTTTCTACTTTTTATATTATCTAAATTTTAAAATAAAGTATTCGATCATAAAGTTAACTTTATTTTCTAGATTTAACAAAAAAATAGTCATAATTTTCTGCAAATTTTAGTTTGCTTTACATATTGATATATTTTATCAATTTAGTATCACTTTATTTCTCATAAGCATATTTTGTTGTGATTCTATAATAAGTGATAATAGATCTAAATCTTGCTTCTTTTTAATAGAATAAGAAAAAAACGTAGCATAAATGTTAAAGCATTATAAGTTAAAACTATAAATAAGAGTTTTTTTTATTTTACATAGTTAGAATTATATAGTAACTAAAATATTTTCCTAATCGTAAACTTTATATTTATTTAAGTAACATTAATTTGTCGAATGTTCTCTTCGTAGAAATAATATATACATTTAAAAAATAAAATAGCATAATTTTATTATATACTTGTAAATTTAAAACATTTAGTAATTTTTTATTTAGTGAATTAAAAATTTAACTTGATTCTCTATTTAATTATCATGTAATAATCTAAAATTAATGACTTTTTAAAAACTTTAAAATTCTAATTTAAGGCCTGCTTGCTAATTAAATTTGAATCATCACTTTATTGTTTCATTCAAAATTTTATAGTAATAAATTAAATGGAAAATCTTTTAACTACTTACTAAATAATTCCTTTTTTAAATAAAAATTTAAATATAATAATAATAATGGTAAACTAAAAGTAATAAAAGTTTAGCAATCCCTGGATTTTCAACCAGGTTTTTGCTACCATTTTTTTATGTGAATGTAACCAATGAGAATCTTCTGCTTTTTATGCAAATCATTTCTTTTTGTATATCCCTGTTTGAGTAATTCAGAGTCTGCTGATCATACTTAACGTTCTTTGTTGTTCTTTTATCTAATTTTACCTTCACTGATCGTAATTTTGTAATAAGTATCACTTCAATTATCAATAAAAGCATTAATTAATTTGACTTTTCTTGAGTCTATTAAACATTTTTTTTACAATTTAGTCGATTCTTTTTAATAATTCTATATTAATCTTCTCTTCATTCTATTTTTCTTGGACGCTTGTTTATGTAGAAACTTTTTAAATAATGATATTTTGTTTTGCTTAAAATTCGATTGAGATTATTCTTATAGTTACTATTCCGTGACTAAATTATTCTAAATCAATTATCATCTAATTATTAGAAGCTCATTATTTTGATCTTCTATAGTATTCATTAAATTCTTATTTTTCCCTTGATTGCGAATTTTTTCCTAATAATTTTGTATTATTTTTTCATTTAGTCGAGTTATATTTAGAGTTATGATTATTTTTATACCTTTACTAGATTTGTCTCTATTGTTTCATCTATGACTTTTCCTTCAGATGCGGAACTTGATTTATCTTCTTACTATTGTTGTCTCTGCATTTGTTTCGCTGCTTTCCTTTTTATTTTTCTAATTTGGTTTTTGGAAAGGCGAATAGATTATTATAATTTTTTAATCTAAATATTATTTCTTAAAAAATGTTTGTAAAATAATAATAGTATTAAAAAATATAGGTTAAAATATAATTTAATAATAAATAAAATAAGATAATATTTTGATTAAAATTGAGTGATTCATAATCTTAAAATATTATAAAAATATTGATCTTTCAATCCTCATATAACTTTCTTTAATTTCACTATTTTGATTTTTTTACTTTTATGATAAGTAACTAAACATTTTTTTAAACTAAATAAACCAAAATTAATCAAAAGATTTTTATCTTTTTGCGAAACTAATTTTATATTAATGTTTTATTACAATCATTATAGTAATTAGTAATATAATTTTATTCTTTTATTAATTTATTAATTTAAACATTAAAAACAGAAAAATGCTTTATTGTTTAATGATATTTTACTTTCTTACATTTTTCATCAATTAGCTCAAGCTCATTTTTAATAGCATAACTATCTACTTAAAATTATATTATTTTCGCTACTAAACTTCTTTAATACTAAAAAAATTGGGTAAATTAAAATTATCTCTTTAAAAGCACTTTTCTTTTAGATTTTATTTTTTAATATTTTTATTTCTTAATAATAAAAAATTGCTTTTTACTATTTTATCTTTTCCAATAAAGATTATCTTATACAATATTTTAATTTTATATAATATATATTTTTAATACTTTAGTAAAACACTAAATTACAATTATTCGCATTCTCATTCTAAATGTATTAATTTTTTTTAAACTAATTACTATTCAAAACTAATTAGAGTTAATTTTAGTTATAATTTAAATTTTTTTTCTTCAATTATTTTTACAAAAAAGTATAATTCTTTTATTTATCGGTTTTGCAATATTCAATTTTCAAACTGAAAATTTCTTAAGTTTTTTATTTATCGCTATCAAAAATATTTTAATTAATTATATTTTCGATTCTATTATTTAATTATTGATATTTTTTTCTTAAAAATCCAAATCTATACTCTCTTAGAGAAGATAAGTTCTGCTTGTGAAAATATTTAACTATCATATTCTTTAATGAAAATCGAGAGGTAACGAACTTTTAAATACAAATATTTTCTACATTAAAAACATTTTTTTATAACTCCACCATTTTATTCCCCTTTGACTATTTCGCGAATTACAAGCTCAAAATATAATGTTTCAATGCTTAAGTCCTTTTTCATTATGTAAATGATAGAATGAAAATTTGTATATAAACAATAAGTAAAAAATATTAGAAAATATCTATAAAATTTTAGTTTAATAATGTAGAAATAAAAAATGAAGAAAACTACTTTTCGAATGAAACATAAATATATAAAGGAATAAAAAAAGAAATAGTACTATAGTTATAAATTTAAAAATAAATTTAATAAATGTATAATGCTAAAATTTAATAGAATTAGCAGAATTTACAAATTTTAGTTTTTAATTTAATTTTAAATTTAAATATTGAGCAATTTTTTTTATTTTCAGTAATTTTATTATGATTTATCTTTTGCTAACAAAACTATATAAAATAATACTTATTAATTTTAATTTTTCTTTATTTTAATTAAATCACAAGTTAATTTATTTACTCATACTGAGGTGAAAAGGAAGCTTATTAAATAAAATATATTTCAAATCCATTTAAGGTAAATTTTTGGATTAAATTCTTCAGCAAATGACATTCTTTACTAAAATTTTTTAGTTATTTACAATTTATTAAATATAAATACTTTCAGTTATATTTCTAAGCTTATTTCGTCTATTATTGCTCAGTTTAATAATATAATAGTTTTTTTCTTTCATTTTTCTTTATAAAATGGTATATACTCACAAAAGAATAGCAAACCATTTAATTAACAAATTATACCTCTATTTAAAAATTTTGCTAATTTCCTATAGTAAGATAAAATTTACTTATTTAAAACAGAAAATTTATTTATATATTTAATAGTTAATTTTCTTTCTTTGATGCTTCTTTCAAAAGTAGTTAAATTTGTTTTTAGCTAAAAATTTAATAAATTAAATATTGATTTAATTTAGGTTTGTACTTGAATAATTATTTTTCTATTTACAAAAATAGTTTCGTTTTCTAATTATTTTTTTATTTTATAAATTAGTTTGTTCGTAAAATAATTATCCTATAATAACTTCACATCAATTATTTTAAGTTTATCATTTCTTAGCTTACTAATTAATTTTTTAGCAATATTTTCTTTTTTTAATTATTATTTTTAATTAATCTTCATAAATAGATTTTAAATTTTCTCTTTAAATTAATAATGTACCAAATAATTACAATTTTTCTAATATTTGACTACATAAACTTAGCATTATTAAGATTACTTATATTTAGTTTATAATTTTTATATTTTATAGAATTATTAATCACAAATACTTTTCATTACCATCTATATTTATCTGTTTATGTAGCATTAAATTAATCTCGGTTATTTTTCGGTAAAACATGTTCCCTTACTACTACTTAATTAAAAAAAATGAATTTTTCTCAAATTAACTAATGCTGAAGTTTATGTTAATTTTCTTTTATAATCATTCTTCGCGATTATATTAATTAATCTAGGACATTTCATAGTGCTAATTTTTGTTACTAAATTTTTTTTCAGTGAACTTTAAGAATTATAAGTTCATTGTTTGATCTTCTAAGCAGTTCATTAATTCCCGGATTTTTTCTTTTTGATTAAAATAATTTAATCATGCTTTGAAATTTATATTTTCTTAGTTCAATTTTATTTTAAATTTATTTTTTATTTCAGGATTAGTTTATTTAGTAAGACCAACCATTACATTTCCCTCTGTTCTCAATTCTGTCTTCACTTTTTTAGCTCCTAGTTAGTTGATTAATATATTTTTCTTCTTTAATTCTTAGAGAGACGAATTCCTTATTTTATTAAAAAGCTAAGCAAATATTTTTTATTATTTAATTATATTTTTATAAATTTACTAAATTATGCTTATCAAATTCTTAATTACTTAATAAATTTTAATAACTGGTTTATTATATATGATAGTACATTGGATTTATGTCACTTATATTGCTATAGTAATAATTAGTTTCTATACTTTTTCTATTCTTACCATTTAAAAATGAATTTAATAAAGCAGTTATTTTTGATTGAATTATATGTATTTTTAAAAGGGTATATTATTATATAAATATTGAAATGTTTATTTAGTGCTCATTTTGGTAAATTGAATGATTTAAAGTATCTTAAATTAAAATAAGAGAAAGAAATACATATTTAATTTAAGTTATCAATGCTAGTTATCGTAAATTTATTAAAAAAATGGAATTTAACATTGGACAACGCCATAAAAAAGTAGAAATCAAGAATGCTTGAAAAAAAATCCTTAAGAACCAAAAATAAAAACTAAAGGCTATCGATTAATCAAGCTCGTTATTTCCTTCTTAAGACAAGCGCATGGCCAATCCCGATCCTTCTAATCTAGAAAAGGTGAAAATTTAAAACAAAAAATAAGTCATAGTTAAACAAGAGGAAACAATCTTTAACCTTTCAAATTAGTGTGGAAACCAACCATGTCAAAATATCTGGGCCGCTTCAAACAGGTTGAATTCCTGGGGAAAGCGAAATTATTTTTTAAACTTTTAAGTAAAATATTATTATTGTGTTAGTTATCGTAATAAAAAAGCATAAAAATTATAAGGAATAATTTATCTTATTTAAAAAAGAAGAAACAATTCTAATGTTTTACTTATTAATAAAATTAATTTAATTAAGTCAATATAAAAACTATTATTTATGAATAGTAGATATTTTTAACAAATGAGATAAGCAACTAAAAAACAAAAAAATATTAAGCATATATTTAACTTAATAAAAACTAAATTTTTAGTGATTTATAAACTAATAAAAATTTATTATTTTCAGATAAAATTTCTTTAACATAACATAATTTATTTAGTGGAGTCTTCTTTATTTGGCTTTCCACTTATTAAAAAGTACGCTAAAAATCATTTTTCAACTCATTATTAATATTTAAAGCTTTATAACCTTATGGTATAAAGTTCTCTTTCTTCTTCTTCGATTTATTCTTCCACCAGGCCCATTATTATTTAATTTTGCAGATCAAATTCGATTTCATTCGAAAGATCCTTTTGAAGTAAATTCATTCTATTCTACTATTAATTTTTCTTTGCATTTGAATTTATTTCAAAGAACGTTTATCTGTAAATATTATTTGTGCGTTTCATAGTCTTCTCAATACCTGCTTAAAATTTTTCTAAAGCTACTTAATCTGACCATTGTTTTTCTCTCTTGAACTATAAGTTTTTATAATATTAAGTACAATTTATTATCGTTTTTATTAATTGCCTGAAATAAAAATATTAGATAATTTAAGTTTTATTTTATAATATGATGGAAACTAATTTTTATTGGTTATAGTAATAACTATAAGCTTTTTTAAATTTAAATACATTTATTTTACCAAGTATTTAACTACTTCCATTATTATAACTTCAATTATAAGCCAATTTAAATATACTTTATTTTATTTATTTATTTACTTCACATCAGCTAAAATTATTATTTTTAAAGGTAGTGAAATTTTCAAGTATGATGATCTATATGACCATCTGCAGAACTAATAGAATAATGCCAATCTTAAAATTTTTAATAAGCATACAAGAGACAAAATGCAGTAATATTTCTATAATTTAGCTACTAAAAAAATGTATGAGAATGAAAGCAGCTAAAATAAATACTGAGTAATTTGGTAATCTTTAACTATTTTCACAAATTATTTATACGAAATTAAACAAATAGTATAGACGAGAAATTATCAGTATATGTAAACATAGAACATAATCTTACTATTTTCGTAAGGATTCTTTAAGATCATATCATTATTCTATTTATAACCCATTTTATGTGTTATGAGTATGAGACTTTCAAACATATCTTTAATTGTGATATGCTATTCTAATATAAGGGATTAACTATCGGAAAAGATCGGGAATTATGACTTAAGGCATCTCATGCTATATGATGAAGAATATATAAACTTATTTTCAAGATTTAAATTTTAGTATTTAGAGTTATAAATCAAAATATTTCACAAGAAACTAATGGCAAGAAGACTCGAGATTTTGGAAATGGAGGAGCAAAAAAGGAAAAAGTTAAAGATGAGTAGAAAGAAGAATATTTAAAGAAAAATGATGAGATCAAGACAAGATTAAAAATAATTTGCTTGTTCCCAAAAAGTTGAAATAAGCGTTTCCTAGAATTTCTATGATAAAAGATAAACCGTCAAGAAGATTGGCTAATAAATAGAAACTCCTATTTCTGAAGAAAAGCCTAGAAAATAGACCAAAAATATCTTACACTCGTAAGTCTCTGATTTAATCACCAAGTTATTAATATGCTATACCTAACTTATTAAATTGGTGATAAACCTATAAGAAAAGGACAAAAAATTGAAGAAAGATAATAAAAAAACCAAGGAAAAGCTTAAAATTACAAAAGAAATAGAATTGAGACTAATAACCTGAGAAAGGCCTGAATGTTCTTTGAAACATATCTCAAGACTAAATCAGTCAAACTTAGTCTAAATAATAGAAGAGTACGAAAATTGATATATACTCGGAGAAATGGAAGAAAATCGGGTAAATTGCAATTTAAATTCTAAAACGCACAACGAAAAGAAAAAATAGATGATAAAATGAAATTAAAAAAGATATTACCTTTTTACACTTGGAGATACTAACTAAGCCAAAATGAAAGAAGTACTACTGTAATAGGACTTTATAAACATTTTTATTGACTATGTTATTGAATCAGAAAATGTAAAAAGCATATTGGTAAGAAAGGTATTGAAAAGAAAGGAGATATAATAATTTTGAAAAATTATTGTATTTTTCAAAGAAAGATGTATAAAAGAAAATGAAAATCTAATGCAGAACCTGAACAGCAGAGAAGAGTGAAGAATGTATCCTGACCAAAAAGAAATCCAGCTACTCTGTAATGGGTTTATATATCCGGAAAAAGAGCATGCAATATTAAGCATTTAATTTAGTCTATAATAATAAATTAAGTTAATACATATTCTTTTTTTTATTTTAATGCTTAGACCAGAGTCACTTGAATATTTAAAATAAATTTTTAGATAAAGTTAGTTTTTCTTTAATTTTTATCATTCATTCAAGAAACTTATTTTTGACATTTTTATGATTTAACGTTTATATAATTATCTTTTAATGTTTTATAGAAGCAACTTGTTTATATTTATATTTTTATTTCTAATTTTTAATCTTTTACTACAGCTTTTTAATTTATTTCCTATTTATAAAAAGAAAAATTAAAGTGATATTATTAGAATAATATTTTTTTGCTTATAACTATTATGGTATATATTTATAATTTTGCTAAATTTATTGAGTTATATGTAATTTTAATATAAATATAATAATTTTATAAAATATAGTTATTTTCAAATAAATTCTAAATTTTTAAACTTAAATTGTCATTCTTTTCTAATACTTAGATATTTAAGCTAACCTTATCTTTAAAATTTAGTAATTATATCTAAAAAATTATGTCAATTATTTTAAAAAAGTTTAATATTAGAACTTACTGTTTATGAAAACTATTATATTCTCATTTCAATTTTCAAAGTTTAAAATCCCATTTAGATTGTTTTATAGAAGTATAAAATATTTTAGTTTGTTTTTTAAATATTATAAAGTGAACTAATCTAACTAACTAGAATCAATTATTCTTTACATTACTTTGTCTTATGCTAATATAAAGTAAAGCCTTTTATGTTAAATGCTTATACTTTATAATAAATATCTAAATAATTATCTTATTAATAAATGCTTCGTTTAATCAACAAAATACGCAAAATGTATTTATACTTTTAGTTCAATAATTAAAGAGTTGCTAAATAATTTTTTAAAATGATTATAAGTTGAAATATTTGAATAGTATAAAATAATAAGAAAGAGGAGCATAATAATAATAGTCTTACTAGAACTAAGCAGCAATTTTGAATAATCTGTCTTTAAAAAGTTATTTAATTGGTAAATAAATTAAATTAATAAAAGTGTAGAATTACTAAAATTTTGATTTTTAGATTTAAAATAGAAAATTTTGTTTTTTTTGACTAGATTGACTTTGATAGATCTATAAATAAAAATAAAATTTTTAGATTTTATCTTAAAATACAATCATCGTAGAAATATCGAAATTAATGAACTTTAAGAAAAAATTAATTTTTGTAAAAATAATTTATAGAGAACGAGACAACAAATCATTATTAAGACTTAAAGAACCGTTTTAATTATTTAGAACACAAGCATAAAGTGCTAAAATAGAGAAATAATTAAATAAAGGAATAACATGAAATGATAGTAGAAAATTCAAATTTAGATTATAGGAAAATATATAAAATCATATCTCTTCTATAAAGGCTAAAAACTAAAAAATCTAATGATAGACTTATATTATCTTTTATAAAACTATAAATACAATCATGGAGAGCTAACTAAAAGTCTAAAACATAATTGATAAAATTATGTACTCAAAAATAACATAAAAGTAAATCAAAAGTGCATCAAATATAGAGGAATATAAAAATAATTTGAAATAAATAAAGTTAAAAACTTTAAAAATCAATCTAATCTAATTATCTATTAGAATAGCTTAGTTAAAAGATACATAAAAAAAAATTTAAGATTAATTTATAGATTAATAAACGAATAGGTCAAAAGATAATTTATTTCGTAAAAATTAAAAAAAAATATTTTAAAAAATTTACAACTAGGAATTAAAAATAATATTTAGTAAAAAATTTAATAGGAGAAGTAAAAATAATAATTTAAAAATTACTTTTTAGATTAAGAAGAAAAAGTGAATATCTTTAACCAAAAAAAGCATAAATAAATCTAATATTTTATAAAAAGATAAATATAGTTGATAGTGAATACATATTTATAATAATAATATTATTAATAAAGAAAAAGCATAATAAATATAATAATAATTAATAAATAAGACTTTTGCATTTATATGGTAAATACGAAATAAAAATTTAATGATAAATAAAAGTTCTTATTTCAAACTTTTTGATCTTCTCTTTAAAAAGTCTTGATGATTTTAATACTATTTTTCTTGATTTTTTCCTATAGATAAAATTCCAATCATTTTCTATTGGATTTATTAACTGATTATTGAATATTATAGGTTCTTTATTTTCTTAAAACATTTTTTCCTGTAGAGCAAACCTTTTTAATTGTAATAATTTCTAAATAAAATTTTCCACTAACTTTCTATTATTCTTTTTTCTTTAAGTTGAATTAGTATCATCTTCTTATTTTAAATCCTGCTCCTTGTAATACGAACATACCATTATTATCCAATAGGGAATTTCTTATGTTGGAGGTTATTTTTCTATATCCATTGTGTCATTGAATTATTGGGCTGTTCTGGCTTAGACTTTCTAGAATTTTAAATTTTTTTCTATCTATTTTTAAAAGAAACTCTTCCTTAAATTTGCTAGATATAAAATAGATATAAATAATCTTAATAAAATAAATTCTCTATACCTAAATATTCTTCTTTATTTAAAAAATTGAAAGATTTAACGAGTTATTTAGTTAAGAAGAAAATAAAAATTTAATTATGAAATATAATAAAAAATAATGATATAATAAAGAAAATATTGCTAAAGACAAATTAATAAACTAAAAAAAGGTAAATTTAAAATATTAGGAATAAATTTTATATAATTATAATTAAAAAAAACTTATAAAATGCAGAAAAAGATTAGAATTGGAAATTATTTATGTAAAATAGAAAATAAATATTTAATTACTAAATTTGAATAATATTTTCTTAAAAGTATATTAAATATTTTTTGTGACAAAAATTTATTATAAATTGTTTTTGAAAGAATCATTAAAGACAGTAAAGCCATAAATAATTAAATTGAAAATAATGTTTCTTCTTAAAAAAAGTAAATTTATTTACTATAGGAAAATAATCAAAACTCTTGAATATAAATTTTATCTTGTTTATTAATTTATTTATCATTCTTTTTTTACTATAAGCTTATATAGGAAGAAAAATGTGCGAAAAAGCATAAAATAATTATAATTAGTTAGAGTAGTAAAAGTAGACAATATAAATATAGTAGAATGAAGCAAAAGGGTTATACATTTAATAATAAAATAGATTGAAAATAACTAAGATCTTTGAGGTCAAAAATAATATTTGCTTATGAATTATGGTCATAGCTTACTATAAATATTTATGAAGTATACTTTATTTAATAAGTTTCTTTTTCGTCTCCGAAATTGTAGATAGATTATCTTGCTTCAACTTAACGAAATTACTATTTTTAAACTAAATTTTGATAGATATACTTAAATATTTTTATCTGATAATATTATGATATTATAATATCTTTCCGTCTTTCATATATTTAATGAAAAATTATTTAAGCTTTGATAAAATAAAGCATTATAATATGAATCTTTTGATCAAATTTTTAAGCTTATAATTCGAAAGAAAATCCTAGGAGCTAAAAATGGTGCTGTTTTTAAAAAAAATTTTGTATGTAAAAAAACTTGCATTAAAAAGATCCTTTGTATCTCTATATCCATTTAAGAAGATGATATATTAGAACTTTTACGATACGATTTGAAATTCATTAAGAGTATTAGGATAATTAATAAAATATTTTAATCATAAAATAAAAAATTGATAACTTAATTTAATAAATATTTTTAATTTATTTGACAATAATAAAATATTAAAATAAAGAAATTTGAAATTTAAAAATTGATAAATAAAATAAAAAATAAATTTTTTAAAGAAAAAATAAAATAAATTTATATTGTTTTAATTTGAAATTATTTTAAAAAGAAAACAAATAAAACCAATCAGAATGAAAAATAAAAAATCGTAATTCAGAATTCTATTTAAATAATTAAAATTTTTTTAATTAAATTGACATATTTTTTAAGAAAATCTTTTATAGAAAGGGCATAAAAGAAATAAATAAAAATATTTTTTTTTAAGAAAAATGTAAGAAAAAATAATATATTTATGCTCAAATCTAATTGTTAATATTTTGAAAATACTTGGCATAGTAATAAAAATATAAATCTATATTTATAACTAATAAAGTGATCGCAATAAAACTTTTATATAAAATTAATTTATGAAAAAATCCGATCATCTTATAATTTGTTTTTGGTTTAAATAATATTTATTCGTATATCGTAAAAAAATAAATTCAAAACTAAAGAAAGTAAATTAAATTAATAGAATTAAAAAATTTATATCTTTTTTAAAGATTATAAATTATCCAATCGTAATAAAAAGTAACTAGTTATGTTTTTTAATTTAAAATAAATTTAAGATTGATTAGTTTTACTTTATACTTTTTAATAATGCTATATTTTTATAAAAATCTGTTAGATATAGTATTTATCTACTTTTTAAATTAAACTTTCTATTAGATAACCTAAATATCTCAATTTTTATTTAAAGTAAAAAAATTAAACAAAAAATTTAGTTAAAATGCTAATTTAAATCATATAAAAAAGCACATATTTTAATAATATTTTTTATCAGGTTTTAAAAAATAATTATTTTATATAGAATAAAATATAATAGTTAAATAAATTTCTAACTAAAAGATAATTTCTATAAATTGAAGCAATAAAAATAAAGATTTCGCTAATAAATATAAAATTTACGATTAGAAAAGTATTTTAGTTAGTGTATATATTTTATATTTTAATATATTAAAACTATTCTTATTATAGTTTTTAATTTATAGCTCTTCAATAGATATATTTAACTTTTTTCTTATTTTCCAAGATAAACCTAGATTTTTTATTATTCTTCAATATATAATCTCAAAAAATAACTAGAATATAAATAGGGGACTGTAGATATATAAAATGTACAAATATGTAAATAAATCCTAAATTCTTAAAAATATGTTAAACAATTTTAAATAATGTTGAATTTGTCTTTTTAATTTGTAATATAAGGTATTTTATTAAAATTTAAATAATGTAAAAAAACCTTTAGAAATACATTTAAAAAATAAAAAATTTGCATTTTTGCAAGTTAAGCTCTTATAATGTTTCTTAAAAATTTTAGAAATTAAGATTAAATTTTCTAATTTTAGTCAAGGCATTTATCTTATAGCTTGAAGTAAGAAAGGATCAAAGATAAAATAGTAAATATTTAATAAAAATGTTTGATAAAATTGAAGAATAAAAGATTTTAATCCACAACTATAAAGTGTAAAATAAACAATTTAATTAGATAATAAACGAATCAATTTCAAAATTTTGAAGAACATATTCTATAACATAAATATTTAAAAAAATTAAAATAAGAAAAAAGAATTTAATTGATAACTATATAATATCATTTAATAATTTAATTCTCAGATCAAAATTTATAAATAAATAAATTTATAAGTAATGAGTGAAATATTAATAAAGTATTCCATATTTTTAAACTAATTAACAAGATAAAGATTTAATTTTATTAATTTATAATTAATAATTTATGCTACTTAAAAATTTTACCTTCTTAAAAAGCTTAATTATTACCTAAAAATTTAAGTAATACTTGCTTTCCTTGGATTTTCATCCAGTCAGGCTATCCATTTTTATCGAGGTAGGATTTCTCTACTATTTTTTATTTGGATGATTACTTTCTCTCCATCTAAATAAGGCTTATTCTGTATCCAATTTTTTTCTTATAAATTCTAAAGTTATTACTAAACAGTCTTTTAAGCTCTATTTGAATTTTATTACCTTCTTGTCTTTTTTAATATTTTGTAGCTATAGTAGCACTTTATTAGATGTTGGAAAGAATTGCAATATCAGCTCCTGCTTAACTTCTATCTTTATTTTCTAAAATTCTTAATAAACTTAAAGTTTTTAAAAAAAATGAGCCGTCATTTATCAATTAATTATTATAACCAAAATAGCACTAAACATGCAATTTATTTTAATATTTCCCAAAATATTA
>CAMPDV010003475.1:0-43584 GCA_946699065.1 Loxodes magnus | reverse complement strand
GTTGTATCATCTGTGGCTATATCCAGTGATTCAGAGTTCATCGTATCGGGAAGTAATGATTAGACGGTGAGACTATGGGACGTCAAGACAGGTACCTGTAAGACCATGAGTGGTCACACTAGTCATGTATCATCTGTGGCTATATCCAGTGATTCAGAGTTCATCGTATCGGGAAGTTTAGATTATACGGTGAGACTATGGGAAGTCAAGACAGGTACCTGTAAGACAATGAGTGGTCACATTAGTTCTGTGTTTGCTGTGGCTATATCCAGTGATTCAGAGTTCATCGTATCGGGAAGTCATGATTAGACGGTGAGACTATGGGACGTCAAGACAGGTACCTGTAAGACCATGAGTGGTCACATTAGTTCTGTATATGCTGTGGCTATATCCAGTGATTCAGAGTTCATCGTATCGGGAAGTCATGATTATACGGTGAGACTATGGGACGTCAAGACAGGTACCTGTAAGACCATGAGTGGTCACATTAGTTCTGTATCATCTGTGGCTATATCCAGTGATTCAGAGTTCATTGTATCGGGAAGTCATGATTATACGGTGAGACTATGGGACGTCAAGACAGGTACCTGTAAGACCATGAGTGGTCACACTAGTCATGTATCATCTGTGGCTATATCCAGTGATTCAGAGTTCATCGTATCGGGAAGTTTAGATTATACGGTGAGACTATGGGACGTCAAGACAGGTACCTGTAAGACCATGAGTGGTCACATTAGTTCTGTATCATCTGTGGCTATATCCAGTGATTCAGAGTTCATCGTATCGGAAGTGCAGATTAGACGGTGAGACTATGGGACGTCAAGACAGGTACCTGTAAGACCATGAGTGGTCACATTAGTTCTGTATCATCTGTGGCTATATCCAGTGATTCAGAGTTCATCGTATCGGGAAGTTTAGATTATACGGTGAGACTATGGGACGTCAAGACAGGTACCTGTAAGACCATGAGTGGTCACACTAGTCATGTATCATCTGTGGCTATATCCAGTGATTCAGAGTTCATCGTATCGGGAAGTTTAGATTATACGGTGAGACTATGGGACGTCAAGACAGGTACCTGTAAGACCATGAGTGGTCACATTAGTTCTGTATTTGCTGTGGCTATATCCAGTGATTCAGAGTTCATCGTATCGGGAAGTTGAGATAATACGGTGAGACTATGGGACGTCAAGACAGGTACCTGTAAGACCATGAGTGGTCACATTAGTTCTGTATATGCTGTGGCTATATCCAGTGATTCAGAGTTCATCGTATCGGGAAGTTATGATAATACGGTGAGACTATGGGACGTCAAGACAGGTACCTGTAAGACCATGAGTGGTCACATTAGTCATGTATCATCTGTGGCTATATCCAGTGATTCAGAGTTCATCGTATCGGAAGTGCAGATTAGACGGTGAGACTATGGGACGTCAAGACAGGTACCTGTAAGACCATGAGTGGTCACATTAGTTCTGTATATGCTGTGGCTATATCCAGTGATTCAGAGTTCATCGTATCGGGAAGTCATGATTAGACGGTGAGACTATGGGACGTCAAGACAGGTACCTGTAAGACCATGAGTGGTCACATTAGTTCTGTATATGCTGTGGCTATATCCAGTGATTCAGAGTTCATCGTATCGGGAAGTTGAGATAATACGGTGAGACTATGGGACGTCAAGACAGGTACCTGTAAGACCATGAGTTGTCACATTAGTTCTGTATATGCTGTGGCTATATCCAGTGATTCAGAGTTCATCGTATCGGGAAGTCATGATTAGACGGTGAGACTATGGGACGTCAAGACAGGTACCTGTAAGACCATGAGTGGTCACATTAGTTCTGTATTTGCTGTGGCTATATCCAGTGATTCAGAGTTCATCGTATCGGGAAGTTGAGATAATACGGTGAGACTATGGGACGTCAAAACAGGTACCTGTAAGACCATGAGTGGTCACATTAGTTCTGTATTTGCTGTAACCATATCCAGTGATTCAGAGTTCATCGTATCGGGAAGTGCAGATTAGACGGTGAGACTATGGGACGTCAAGACAGGTACCTGTAAGACCATGAGTGGTCACACAGGTTCTGTATCATCTGTGGCTATATCCAGTGATTCAGAGTTCATCGTATCGGGAAGTCATGATTAGACGGTGAGACTATGGGACGTCAAGACAGGTACCTGTAAGACCATGAGTGGTCACATTAGTTCTGTATTTGCTGTGGCTATATCCAGTGATTCAGAGTTCATCGTATCGGGAAGTCATGATTAGACGGTGAGACTATGGGACGTCAAGACAGGTACCTGTAAGACCATGAGTGGTCACATTAGTTCTGTATTTGCTGTGGCTATATCCAGTGATTCAGAGTTCATCGTATCGGGAAGTTGAGATAATACGGTGAGACTATGGGACGTCAAGACAGGTACCTGTAAGACCATGAGTGGTCACATTAGTTCTGTATATGCTGTGGCTATATCCAGTGATTCAGAGTTCATCGTATCGGGAAGTTATGATAATACGGTGAGACTATGGGACGTCAAGACAGGTACCTGTAAGACCATGAGTGGTCACATTAGTCATGTATCATCTGTGGCTATATCCAGTGATTCAGAGTTCATCGTATCGGAAGTGCAGATTAGACGGTGAGACTATGGGACGTCAAGACAGGTACCTGTAAGACCATGAGTGGTCACATTAGTTCTGTATATGCTGTGGCTATATCCAGTGATTCAGAGTTCATCGTATCGGGAAGTAATGATTAGACGGTGAGACTATGGGACGTCAAGACAGGTACCTGTAAGACCATGAGTGGTCACATTAGTTCTGTATATGCTGTGGCTATATCCAGTGATTCAGAGTTCATCGTATCGGGAAGTTGAGATAATACGGTGAGACTATGGGACGTCAAGACAGGTACCTGTAAGACCATGAGTTGTCACATTAGTTCTGTATATGCTGTGGCTATATCCAGTGATTCAGAGTTCATCGTATCGGGAAGTCATGATTAGACGGTGAGACTATGGGACGTCAAGACAGGTACCTGTAAGACCATGAGTGGTCACATTAGTTCTGTATTTGCTGTGGCTATATCCAGTGATTCAGAGTTCATCGTATCGGGAAGTTGAGATAATACGGTGAGACTATGGGACGTCAAGACAGGTACCTGTAAGACCATGAGTGGTCACATTAGTTCTGTATATGCTGTGGCTATATCCAGTGATTCAGAGTTCATCGTATCGGGAAGTCATGATTAGACGGTGAGACTATGGGACGTCAAGACAGGTACCTGTAAGACCATGAGTGGTCACATTAGTCATGTATCATCTGTGGCTATATCCAGTGATTCAGAGTTCATCGTATCGGTAAGTTTAGATTAGACGGTGAGACTATGGGACGTCAAAACAGGTACCTGTAAGACCATGAGTGGTCACATTAGTTCTGTATTTGCTGTAACCATATCCAGTGATTCAGAGTTCATCGTATCGGGAAGTGCAGATTAGACGGTGAGACTATGGGACGTCAAGACAGGTACCTGTAAGACCATGAGTGGTCACACAGGTTCTGTATCATCTGTGGCTATATCCAGTGATTCAGAGTTCATCGTATCGGAAGTGCAGATTAGACGGTGAGACTATGGGACGTCAAGACAGGTACCTGTAAGACCATGAGTGGTCACACTAGTGTTGTATCATCTGTGGCTATATCCAGTGATTCAGAGTTCATCGTATCGGGAAGTAATGATTAGACGGTGAGACTATGGGACGTCAAGACAGGTACCTGTAAGACCATGAGTGGTCACACTAGTCATGTATCATCTGTGGCTATATCCAGTGATTCAGAGTTCATCGTATCGGGAAGTTGAGATAATACGGTGAGACTATGGGACGTCAAGACAGGTACCTGTAAGACCATGAGTGGTCACATTAGTTCTGTATATGCTGTGGCTATATCCAGTGATTCAGAGTTCATCGTATCGGGAAGTCATGATTAGACGGTGAGACTATGGGACGTCAAGACAGGTACCTGTAAGACCATGAGTGGTCACATTAGTTCTGTATTTGCTGTGGCTATATCCAGTGATTCAGAGTTCATCGTATCGGGAAGTTGAGATAATACGGTGAGACTATGGGACGTCAAGACAGGTACCTGTAAGACCATGAGTGGTCACATTAGTTCTGTATATGCTGTGGCTATATCCAGTGATTCAGAGTTCATCGTATCGGGAAGTCATGATTAGACGGTGAGACTATGGGACGTCAAGACAGGTACCTGTAAGACCATGAGTGGTCACATTAGTTCTGTATATGCTGTGGCTATATCCAGTGATTCAGAGTTCATCGTATCGGGAAGTTGAGATAATACGGTGAGACTATGGGACGTCAAGACAGGTACCTGTAAGACCATGAGTGGTCACATTAGTTCTGTATATGCTGTGGCTATATCCAGTGATTCAGAGTTCATCGTATCGGGAAGTTGAGATAATACGGTGAGACTATGGGACGTCAAGACAGGTACCTGTAAGACCATGAGTGGTCACATTAGTTCTGTATATGCTGTGGCTATATCCAGTGATTCAGAGTTCATCGTATCGGGAAGTCATGATTAGACGGTGAGACTATGGGACGTCAAGACAGGTACCTGTAAGACCATGAGTGGTCACATTAGTTCTGTATTTGCTGTGGCTATATCCAGTGATTCAGAGTTCATCGTATCGGGAAGTAATGATTAGACGGTGAGACTATGGGACGTCAAGACAGGTACCTGTAAGACCATGAGTGGTCACACTAGTTGAGTATCATCTGTGGCTATATCCAGTGATTCAGAGTTCATCGTATCGGGAAGTAATGATTAGACGGTGAGACTATGGGACGTCAAGACAGGTACCTGTAAGACCATGAGTGGTCACACTAGTTCTGTATCATCTGTGGCCATATCCAGTGATTCAGAGTTCATCGTATCGGGAAGTCATGATTAGACGGTGAGACTATGGGACGTCAAGACAGGTACCTGTAAGACCATGAGTGGTCACATTAGTTCTGTATCATCTGTGGCTATATCCAGTGATTCAGAGTTCATCGTATCGGGAAGTTAAGATTATACGGTGAGACTATGGGACGTCAAGACAGGTACCTGTAAGACCATGAGTGGTCACACTAGTTATGTATATGCTGTGGCTATATCCAGTGATTCAGAGTTCATCGTATCGGGAAGTTGAGATAATACGGTGAGACTATGGGACGTCAAGACAGGTACCTGTAAGACCATGAGTGGTCACATTAGTTCTGTATATGCTGTGGCTATATCCAGTGATTCAGAGTTCATCGTATCGGGAAGTCATGATTAGACGGTGAGACTATGGGACGTCAAGACAGGTACCTGTAAGACCATGAGTGGTCACATTAGTTCTGTATTTGCTGTGGCTATATCCAGTGATTCAGAGTTCATCGTATCGGGAAGTCATGATTAGACGGTGAGACTATGGGACGTCAAGACAGGTACCTGTAAGACCATGAGTGGTCACACTAGTTGAGTATCATCTGTGGCCATATCCAGTGATTCAGAGTTCATCGTATCGGGAAGTCATGATTAGACGGTGAGACTATGGGACGTCAAGACAGGTACCTGTAAGACCATGAGTGGTCACATTAGTTCTGTATATGCTGTGGCTATATCCAGTGATTCAGAGTTCATCGTATCGGGAAGTCATGATTAGACGGTGAGACTATGGGACGTCAAGACAGGTACCTGTAAGACCATGAGTGGTCACACTAGTCATGTATCATCTGTGGCAATATCCAGTGATTCAGAGTTCATCGTATCGGGAAGTGATGATGAGACGGTGAGACTATGGGACGTCAAGACAGGTACCTGTAAGACCATGAGTGGTCACATTAGTTCTGTATATGCTGTGGCTATATCCAGTGATTCAGAGTTCATCGTATCGGGAAGTCATGATTAGACGGTGAGACTATGGGACGTCAAGACAGGTACCTGTAAGACCATGAGTGGTCACATTAGTTCTGTATATGCTGTGGCTATATCCAGTGATTCAGAGTTCATCGTATCGGGAAGTTGAGATAATACGGTGAGACTATGGGACGTCAAGACAGGTACCTGTAAGACCATGAGTGGTCACATTAGTTCTGTATATGCTGTGGCTATATCCAGTGATTCAGAGTTCATCGTATCGGGAAGTCATGATTAGACGGTGAGACTATGGGACGTCAAGACAGGTACCTGTAAGACCATGAGTGGTCACATTAGTTCTGTATTTGCTGTGGCTATATCCAGTGATTCAGAGTTCATCGTATCGGGAAGTTGAGATAATACGGTGAGACTATGGGACGTCAAGACAGGTACCTGTAAGACCATGAGTGGTCACATTAGTTCTGTATATGCTGTGGCTATATCCAGTGATTCAGAGTTCATCGTATCGGGAAGTCATGATTAGACGGTGAGACTATGGGACGTCAAGACAGGTACCTGTAAGACCATGAGTGGTCACATTAGTTATGTATCATCTGTGGCTATATCCAGTGATTCAGAGTTCATCGTATCGGGAAGTCATGATTATACGGTGAGACTATGGGACGTCAAGACAGGTACCTGTAAGACCATGAGTGGTCACATTAGTTCTGTATATGCTGAGGCTATATCCAGTGATTCAGAGTTCATCGTATCGGGAAGTCATGATTAGACGGTGAGACTATGGGACGTCAAGACAGGTACCTGTAAGACCATGAGTGGTCACATTAGTTCTGTATTTGCTGTGGCTATATCCAGTGATTCAGAGTTCATCGTATCGGGAAGTCATGATTAGACGGTGAGACTATGGGACGTCAAGACAGGTACCTGTAAGACCATGAGTGGTCACATTAGTTCTGTATTTGCTGTGGCTATATCCAGTGATTCAGAGTTCATCGTATCGGGAAGTCATGATTAGACGGTGAGACTATGGGACGTCAAGACAGGTACCTGTAAGACCATGAGTGGTCACACTAGTTGAGTATCATCTGTGGCCATATCCAGTGATTCAGAGTTCATCGTATCGGGAAGTCATGATTAGACGGTGAGACTATGGGACGTCAAGACAGGTACCTGTAAGACCATGAGTGGTCACATTAGTTCTGTATATGCTGTGGCTATATCCAGTGATTCAGAGTTCATCGTATCGGGAAGTCATGATTAGACGGTGAGACTATGGGACGTCAAGACAGGTACCTGTAAGACCATGAGTGGTCACACTAGTCATGTATCATCTGTGGCAATATCCAGTGATTCAGAGTTCATCGTATCGGGAAGTGATGATGAGACGGTGAGACTATGGGACGTCAAGACAGGTACCTGTAAGACCATGAGTGGTCACATTAGTTCTGTATATGCTGTGGCTATATCCAGTGATTCAGAGTTCATCGTATCGGGAAGTTGAGATAATACGGTGAGACTATGGGACGTCAAGACAGGTACCTGTAAGACCATGAGTGGTCACATTAGTTCTGTATATGCTGTGGCTATATCCAGTGATTCAGAGTTCATCGTATCGGGAAGTTGAGATAATACGGTGAGACTATGGGACGTCAAGACAGGTACCTGTAAGACCATGAGTGGTCACATTAGTTCTGTATATGCTGTGGCTATATCCAGTGATTCAGAGTTCATCGTATCGGGAAGTCATGATTAGACGGTGAGACTATGGGACGTCAAGACAGGTACCTGTAAGACCATGAGTGGTCACATTAGTTCTGTATTTGCTGTGGCTATATCCAGTGATTCAGAGTTCATCGTATCGGGAAGTTGAGATAATACGGTGAGACTATGGGACGTCAAGACAGGTACCTGTAAGACCATGAGTGGTCACATTAGTTCTGTATATGCTGTGGCTATATCCAGTGATTCAGAGTTCATCGTATCGGGAAGTCATGATTAGACGGTGAGACTATGGGACGTCAAGACAGGTACCTGTAAGACCATGAGTGGTCACATTAGTTATGTATCATCTGTGGCTATATCCAGTGATTCAGAGTTCATCGTATCGGGAAGTCATGATTATACGGTGAGACTATGGGACGTCAAGACAGGTACCTGTAAGACCATGAGTGGTCACACACGTCATGTATCATCTGTGGCTATATCCAGTGATTCAGAGTTCATCGTATCGGGAAGTTTAGATTAGACGGTGAGACTATGGGACGTCAAGACAGGTACCTGTAAGACCATGAGTGGTCACACACGTCATGTATCATCTGTGGCTATATCCAGTGATTCAGAGTTCATCGTATCGGGAAGTCATGATTAGACGGTGAGACTATGGGACGTCAAGACAGGTACCTGTAAGACCATGAGTGGTCACATTAGTTCTGTATATGCTGTGGCTATATCCAGTGATTCAGAGTTCATCGTATCGGGAAGTTATGATAATACGGTGAGACTATGGGACGTCAAGACAGGTACCTGTAAGACCATGAGTGGTCATATTAGTCATGTATCATCTGTGGCTATATCCAGTGATTCAGAGTTCATCGTATCGGGAAGTTGAGATAATACGGTGAGACTATGGGACGTCAAGACAGGTACCTGTAAGACCATGAGTGGTCACATTAGTTCTGTATATGCTGTGGCTATATCCAGTGATTCAGAGTTCATCGTATCGGGAAGTTGAGATAATACGGTGAGACTATGGGACGTCAAGACAGGTACCTGTAAGACCATGAGTGGTCACATTAGTTCTGTATATGCTGTGGCTATATCCAGTGATTCAGAGTTCATCGTATCGGGAAGTTGAGATAATACGGTGAGACTATGGGACGTCAAGACAGGTACCTGTAAGACCATGAGTGGTCACATTAGTTCTGTATATGCTGTGGCTATATCCAGTGATTCAGAGTTCATCGTATCGGGAAGTCATGATTAGACGGTGAGACTATGGGACGTCAAGACAGGTACCTGTAAGACCATGAGTGGTCACATTAGTTCTGTATTTGCTGTGGCTATATCCAGTGATTCAGAGTTCATCGTATCGGGAAGTCATGATTAGACGGTGAGACTATGGGACGTCAAGACAGGTACCTGTAAGACCATGAGTGGTCACATTAGTTCTGTATATGCTGTGGCTATATCCAGTGATTCAGAGTTCATCGTATCGGGAAGTTATGATAATACGGTGAGACTATGGGACGTCAAGACAGGTACCTGTAAGACCATGAGTGGTCATATTAGTCATGTATCATCTGTGGCTATATCCAGTGATTCAGAGTTCATCGTATCGGGAAGTGCAGATTAGACGGTGAGACTATGGGACGTCAAGACAGGTACCTGTAAGACCATGAGTGGTCACATTAGTTCTGTATTTGCTGTGGCTATATCCAGTGATTCAGAGTTCATCGTATCGGGAAGTCATGATTAGACGGTGAGACTATGGGACGTCAAGACAGGTACCTGTAAGACCATGAGTGGTCACATTAGTTCTGTATATGCTGTGGCTATATCCAGTGATTCAGAGTTCATCGTATCGGGAAGTCATGATTAGACGGTGAGACTATGGGACGTCAAGACAGGTACCTGTAAGACCATGAGTGGTCACATTAGTTCTGTATATGCTGTGGCTATATCCAGTGATTCAGAGTTCATCGTATCGGGAAGTTATGATAATACGGTGAGACTATGGGACGTCAAGACAGGTACCTGTAAGACCATGAGTGGTCACATTAGTCATGTATCATCTGTGGCTATATCCAGTGATTCAGAGTTCATCGTATCGGGAAGTTAAGATTATACGGTGAGACTATGGGACGTCAAGACAGGTACCTGTAAGAACATGAGTGGTCACACTAGTTATGTATATGCTGTGGCTATATCCAGTGATTCAGAGTTCATCGTATCGGGAAGTTAAGATTATACGGTGAGACTATGGGACGTCAAGACAGGTACCTGTAAGACCATGAGTGGTCACATTAGTTCTGTATATGCTGTGGCTATATCCAGTGATTCAGAGTTCATCGTATCGGGAAGTAATGATTATACGGTGAGACTATGGGACGTCAAGACAGGTACCTGTAAGACCATGAGTGGTCACACAATATGTATATGCTGTGGCTATATCCAGTGATTCAGAGTTCATCGTATCGGGAAGTTATGATAATACGGTGAGACTATGGGACGTCAAGACAGGTACCTGTAAGACCATGAGTGGTCACATTAGTCATGTATCATCTGTGGCTATATCCAGTGATTCAGAGTTCATCGTATCGGGAAGTTAAGATTATACGGTGAGACTATGGGACGTCAAGACAGGTACCTGTAAGACCATGAGTGGTCACACTAGTTATGTATATGCTGTGGCTATATCCAGTGATTCAGAGTTCATCGTATCGGGAAGTCATGATTAGACGGTGAGACTATGGGACGTCAAGACAGGTACCTGTAAGACCATGAGTGGTCACATTAGTTCTGTATTTGCTGTGGCTATATCCAGTGATTCAGAGTTCATCGTATCGGGAAGTGCAGATTAGACGGTGAGACTATGGGACGTCAAGACAGGTACCTGTAAGACCATGAGTGGTCACATTAGTTCTGTATTTGCTGTGGCTATATCCAGTGATTCAGAGTTCATCGTATCGGGAAGTTATGATAATACGGTGAGACTATGGGACGTCAAGACAGGTACCTGTAAGACCATGAGTGGTCACATTAGTCATGTATCATCTGTGGCTATATCCAGTGATTCAGAGTTCATCGTATCGGGAAGTTAAGATTAGACGGTGAGACTATGGGACGTCAAGACAGGTACCTGTAAGACCATGAGTGGTCACACTAGTTATGTATATGCTGTGGCTATATCCAGTGATTCAGAGTTCATCGTATCGGGAAGTTAAGATTATACGGTGAGACTATGGGACGTCAAGACAGGTACCTGTAAGACCATGAGTGGTCACATTAGTTCTGTATATGCTGTGGCTATATCCAGTGATTCAGAGTTCATCGTATCGGGAAGTAATGATTAGACGGTGAGACTATGGGACGTCAAGACAGGTACCTGTAAGACCATGAGTGGTCACATTAGTCATGTATCATCTGTGGCTATATCCAGTGATTCAGAGTTCATCGTATCGGGAAGTTAAGATTATACGGTGAGACTATGGGACGTCAAGACAGGTACCTGTAAGACCATGAGTGGTCACACAATATGTATATGCTGTGGCTATATCCAGTGATTCAGAGTTCATCGTATCGGGAAGTGCAGATTAGACGGTGAGACTATGGGACGTCAAGACAGGTACCTGTAAGACCATGAGTGGTCACACAATATGTATATGCTGTGGCTATATCCAGTGATTCAGAGTTCATCGTATCGGGAAGTGCAGATTAGACGGTAAGACTATGGGACGTCAAGACAGGTACCTGTAAGACCATGAGTGGTCACATTAGTTCTGTATATGCTGTGGCTATATCCAGTGATTCAGAGTTCATCGTATCGGTAAGTTTAGATTAGACGGTGAGACTATGAGACGTCAAGACAGGTACCTGTAAGACCATGAGTGGTCACATTAGTTCTGTATATGCTGAGGCTATATCCAGTGATTCAGAGTTCATCGTATCGGGAAGTAATGATTATACGGTGAGACTATGGGACGTCAAGACAGGTACCTGTAAGACCATGAGTGGTCACACTAGTGTTGTATCATCTGTGGCTATATCCAGTGATTCAGAGTTCATCGTATCGGTAAGTTTAGATTAGACGGTGAGACTATGAGACGTCAAGACAGGTACCTGTAAGACCATGAGTGGTCACATTAGTTCTGTATATGCTGAGGCTATATCCAGTGATTCAGAGTTCATCGTATCGGGAAGTGCAGATTAGACGGTAAGACTATGGGACGTCAAGACAGGTACCTGTAAGACCATGAGTGGTCACACTAGTCATGTATCATCTGTGGCTATATCCAGTGATTCAGAGTTCATCGTATCGGGAAGTCATGATTATACGGTGAGACTATGGGACGTCAAGACAGGTACCTGTAAGACCATGAGTGGTCACACTAGTTATGTATATGCTGTGGCTATATCCAGTGATTCAGAGTTCATCGTATCGGGAAGTTAAGATTATACGGTGAGACTATGGGACGTCAAGACAGGTACCTGTAAGACCATGAGTGGTCACATTAGTTCTGTATATGCTGTGGCTATATCCAGTGATTCAGAGTTCATCGTATCGGGAAGTAATGATTAGACGGTGAGACTATGGGACGTCAAGACAGGTACCTGTAAGACCATGAGTGGTCACATTAGTCATGTATCATCTGTGGCTATATCCAGTGATTCAGAGTTCATCGTATCGGGAAGTTAAGATTATACGGTGAGACTATGGGACGTCAAGACAGGTACCTGTAAGACCATGAGTGGTCACACAATATGTATATGCTGTGGCTATATCCAGTGATTCAGAGTTCATCGTATCGGGAAGTGCAGATTAGACGGTGAGACTATGGGACGTCAAGACAGGTACCTGTAAGACCATGAGTGGTCACACAATATGTATATGCTGTGGCTATATCCAGTGATTCAGAGTTCATCGTATCGGGAAGTGCAGATTAGACGGTAAGACTATGGGACGTCAAGACAGGTACCTGTAAGACCATGAGTGGTCACATTAGTTCTGTATATGCTGTGGCTATATCCAGTGATTCAGAGTTCATCGTATCGGTAAGTTTAGATTAGACGGTGAGACTATGAGACGTCAAGACAGGTACCTGTAAGACCATGAGTGGTCACATTAGTTCTGTATATGCTGAGGCTATATCCAGTGATTCAGAGTTCATCGTATCGGGAAGTAATGATTATACGGTGAGACTATGGGACGTCAAGACAGGTACCTGTAAGACCATGAGTGGTCACACTAGTGTTGTATCATCTGTGGCTATATCCAGTGATTCAGAGTTCATCGTATCGGTAAGTTTAGATTAGACGGTGAGACTATGAGACGTCAAGACAGGTACCTGTAAGACCATGAGTGGTCACATTAGTTCTGTATATGCTGAGGCTATATCCAGTGATTCAGAGTTCATCGTATCGGGAAGTGCAGATTAGACGGTAAGACTATGGGACGTCAAGACAGGTACCTGTAAGACCATGAGTGGTCACACTAGTCATGTATCATCTGTGGCTATATCCAGTGATTCAGAGTTCATCGTATCGGGAAGTTAAGATTATACGGTGAGACTATGGGACGTCAAGACAGGTACCTGTAAGACCATGAGTGGTCACACTAGTTATGTATATGCTGTGGCTATATCCAGTGATTCAGAGTTCATCGTATCGGGAAGTTAAGATTATACGGTGAGACTATGGGACGTCAAGACAGGTACCTGTAAGACCATGAGTGGTCACACTTGTCATGTATCATCTGTGGCTATATCCAGTGATTCAGAGTTCATCGTATCGGGAAGTAATGATTAGACGGTGAGACTATGGGACGTCAAGACAGGTACCTGTAAGACCATGAGTGGTCACACTAGTCATGTATCATCTGTGGCTATATCCAGTGATTCAGAGTTCATCATATCGGGAAGTAATGATTAGACGGTGAGACTATGGGACGTCAAGACAGGTACCTGTAAGACCATGAGTGGTCACACAATATGTATATGCTGTGGCTATATCCAGTGATTCAGAGTTCATCGTATCGGGAAGTGCAGATTAGACGGTGAGACTATGGGACGTCAAGACAGGTACCTGTAAGACCATGAGTGGTCACACTAGTTCTGTATATGCTGTGGCTATATCCAGTGATTCAGAGTTCATCGTATCGGGAAGTTGAGATAATACGGTGAGACTATGGGACGTCAAGACAGGTACCTGTAAGACCATGAGTGGTCACACTTGTCATGTATCATCTGTGGCTATATCCAGTGATTCAGAGTTCATCGTATCGGTAAGTTTAGATTATACGGTGAGACTATGGGACGTCAAGACAGGTACCTGTAAGACCATGAGTGGTCACATTAGTTCTGTATATGCTGTGGCTATATCCAGTGATTCAGAGTTCATCGTATCGGGAAGTGCAGATTAGACGGTGAGACTATGGGACGTCAAGACAGGTACCTGTAAGACCATGAGTGGTCACACTAGTCATGTATCATCTGTGGCTATATCCAGTGATTCAGAGTTCATCATATCGGGAAGTAATGATTAGACGGTGAGACTATGGGACGTCAAGACAGGTACCTGTAAGACCATGAGTGGTCACATTAGTTCTGTATATGCTGTGGCTATATCCAGTGATTCAGAGTTCATCGTATCGGGAAGTTGAGATAATACGGTGAGACTATGGGACGTCAAGACAGGTACCTGTAAGACCATGAGTGGTCACATTAGTTCTGTATATGCTGAGGCTATATCCAGTGATTCAGAGTTCATCGTATCGGTAAGTAATGATTAGACGGTGAGACTATGGGACGTCAAGACAGGTACCTGTAAGACCATGAGTGGTCACACTAGTGTTGTATCATCTGTGGCTATATCCAGTGATTCAGAGTTCATCGTATCGGGAAGTGCAGATTAGACGGTAAGACTATGGGACGTCAAGACAGGTACCTGTAAGACCATGAGTGGTCACACACATTATGTATATGCTGTGGCTATATCCAGTGATTCAGAGTTCATCGTATCGGGAAGTGCAGATTAGACGGTAAGACTATGGGACGTCAAGACAGGTACCTGTAAGACCATGAGTGGTCACACTAGTTCTGTATATGCTGTGGCTATATCCAGTGATTCAGAGTTCATCGTATCGGTAAGTAATGATTATACGGTGAGACTATGGGACGTCAAGACAGGTACCTGTAAGACCATGAGTGGTCACACTAGTCATGTATCATCTGTGGCTATATCCAGTGATTCAGAGTTCATCGTATCGGAAGTGCAGATTAGACGGTGAGACTATGGGACGTCAAGACAGGTACCTGTAAGACCATGAGTGGTCACACTAGTTATGTATATGCTGTGGCTATATCCAGTGATTCAGAGTTCATCGTATCGGGAAGTGCAGATTATACGGTGAGACTATGGGACGTCAAGACAGGTACCTGTAAGACCATGAGTGGTCACACAATATGTATATGCTGTGGCTATATCCAGTGATTCAGAGTTCATCGTATCGGGAAGTAATGATTATACGGTGAGACTATGGGACGTCAAGACAGGTACCTGTAAGACCATGAGTGGTCACACTTGTCATGTATCATCTGTGGCTATATCCAGTGATTCAGAGTTCATCATATCGGGAAGTTTAGATTAGACGGTAAGACTATGGGACGTCAAGACAGGTACCTGTAAGACCATGAGTGGTCACACTTGTCATGTATCATCTGTGGCTATATCCAGTGATTCAGAGTTCATCGTATCGGTAAGTTTAGATTAGACGGTGAGACTATGGGACGTCAAGACAGGTACCTGTAAGACCATGAGTGGTCACACTAGTCATGTATCATCTGTGGCTATATCCAGTGATTCAGAGTTCATCGTATCGGGAAGTTGAGATAATACGGTGAGACTATGGGACGTCAAGACAGGTACCTGTAAGACCATGAGTGGTCACACTTGTCATGTATCATCTGTGGCTATATCCAGTGATTCAGAGTTCATCGTATCGGGAAGTTTAGATTATACGGTGAGACTATGGGACGTCAAGACAGGTACCTGTAAGACCATGAGTGGTCACACTAGTTATGTATATGCTGTGGCTATATCCAGTGATTCAGAGTTCATCGTATCGGGAAGTTAAGATTATACGGTGAGACTATGGGACGTCAAGACAGGTACCTGTAAGACCATGAGTGGTCACACTAGTCATGTATCATCTGTGGCTATATCCAGTGATTCAGAGTTCATCGTATCGGTAAGTTTAGATTAGACGGTGAGACTATGAGACGTCAAGACAGGTACCTGTAAGACCATGAGTGGTCACATTAGTTCTGTATATGCTGAGGCTATATCCAGTGATTCAGAGTTCATCGTATCGGTAAGTAATGATTAGACGGTGAGACTATGGGACGTCAAGACAGGTACCTGTAAGACCATGAGTGGTCACACTTGTCATGTATCATCTGTGGCTATATCCAGTGATTCAGAGTTCATCGTATCGGTAAGTTTAGATTAGACGGTGAGACTATGAGACGTCAAGACAGGTACCTGTAAGACCATGAGTGGTCACATTAGTTCTGTATATGCTGAGGCTATATCCAGTGATTCAGAGTTCATCATATCGGGAAGTTTAGATTAGACGGTAAGACTATGGGACGTCAAGACAGGTACCTGTAAGACCATGAGTGGTCACACTTGTCATGTATCATCTGTGGCTATATCCAGTGATTCAGAGTTCATCGTATCGGTAAGTTTAGATTAGACGGTGAGACTATGGGACGTCAAGACAGGTACCTGTAAGACCATGAGTGGTCACACTAGTCATGTATCATCTGTGGCTATATCCAGTGATTCAGAGTTCATCGTATCGGAAGTGCAGATTAGACGGTGAGACTATGGGACGTCAAGACAGGTACCTGTAAGACCATGAGTGGTCACACTTGTCATGTATCATCTGTGGCTATATCCAGTGATTCAGAGTTCATCGTATCGGGAAGTTTAGATTATACGGTGAGACTATGGGACGTCAAGACAGGTACCTGTAAGACCATGAGTGGTCACACTAGTCATGTATCATCTGTGGCTATATCCAGTGATTCAGAGTTCATCGTATCGGTAAGTTTAGATTAGACGGTGAGACTATGAGACGTCAAGACAGGTACCTGTAAGACCATGAGTGGTCACATTAGTTCTGTATATGCTGAGGCTATATCCAGTGATTCAGAGTTCATCGTATCGGGAAGTAATGATTATACGGTGAGACTATGGGACGTCAAGACAGGTACCTGTAAGACCATGAGTGGTCACACTAGTTATGTATATGCTGTGGCTATATCCAGTGATTCAGAGTTCATCGTATCGGGAAGTTAAGATTATACGGTGAGACTATGGGACGTCAAGACAGGTACCTGTAAGACCATGAGTGGTCACACTAGTCATGTATCATCTGTGGCTATATCCAGTGATTCAGAGTTCATCGTATCGGTAAGTTTAGATTAGACGGTGAGACTATGGGACGTCAAGACAGGTACCTGTAAGACCATGAGTGGTCACACTAGTTATGTATATGCTGTGGCTATATCCAGTGATTCAGAGTTCATCGTATCGGGAAGTGCAGATTATACGGTGAGACTATGGGACGTCAAGACAGGTACCTGTAAGACCATGAGTGGTCACACAATATGTATATGCTGTGGCTATATCCAGTGATTCAGAGTTCATCGTATCGGGAAGTAATGATTATACGGTGAGACTATGGGACGTCAAGACAGGTACCTGTAAGACCATGAGTGGTCACACTTGTCATGTATCATCTGTGGCTATATCCAGTGATTCAGAGTTCATCATATCGGGAAGTTTAGATTAGACGGTAAGACTATGGGACGTCAAGACAGGTACCTGTAAGACCATGAGTGGTCACACATGTTATGTATGATCTGTGGCTATATCCAGTGATTCAGAGTTCATCGTATCGGTAAGTTTAGATTAGACGGTGAGACTATGGGACGTCAAGACAGGTACCTGTAAGACCATGAGTGGTCACACTAGTCATGTATCATCTGTGGCTATATCCAGTGATTCAGAGTTCATCGTATCGGGAAGTTGAGATAATACGGTGAGACTATGGGACGTCAAGACAGGTACCTGTAAGACCATGAGTGGTCACACTTGTCATGTATCATCTGTGGCTATATCCAGTGATTCAGAGTTCATCGTATCGGGAAGTTTAGATTATACGGTGAGACTATGGGACGTCAAGACAGGTACCTGTAAGACCATGAGTGGTCACACTAGTTATGTATATGCTGTGGCTATATCCAGTGATTCAGAGTTCATCGTATCGGGAAGTTAAGATTATACGGTGAGACTATGGGACGTCAAGACAGGTACCTGTAAGACCATGAGTGGTCACACTAGTCATGTATCATCTGTGGCTATATCCAGTGATTCAGAGTTCATCGTATCGGTAAGTTTAGATTAGACGGTGAGACTATGAGACGTCAAGACAGGTACCTGTAAGACCATGAGTGGTCACATTAGTTCTGTATATGCTGAGGCTATATCCAGTGATTCAGAGTTCATCGTATCGGTAAGTAATGATTAGACGGTGAGACTATGGGACGTCAAGACAGGTACCTGTAAGACCATGAGTGGTCACACAATATGTATATGCTGTGGCTATATCCAGTGATTCAGAGTTCATCGTATCGGTAAGTTTAGATTAGACGGTGAGACTATGAGACGTCAAGACAGGTACCTGTAAGACCATGAGTGGTCACATTAGTTCTGTATATGCTGAGGCTATATCCAGTGATTCAGAGTTCATCATATCGGGAAGTTTAGATTAGACGGTAAGACTATGGGACGTCAAGACAGGTACCTGTAAGACCATGAGTGGTCACACTTGTCATGTATCATCTGTGGCTATATCCAGTGATTCAGAGTTCATCGTATCGGTAAGTTTAGATTAGACGGTGAGACTATGGGACGTCAAGACAGGTACCTGTAAGACCATGAGTGGTCACACTAGTCATGTATCATCTGTGGCTATATCCAGTGATTCAGAGTTCATCGTATCGGAAGTGCAGATTAGACGGTGAGACTATGGGACGTCAAGACAGGTACCTGTAAGACCATGAGTGGTCACACTTGTCATGTATCATCTGTGGCTATATCCAGTGATTCAGAGTTCATCGTATCGGGAAGTTTAGATTATACGGTGAGACTATGGGACGTCAAGACAGGTACCTGTAAGACCATGAGTGGTCACACTAGTCATGTATCATCTGTGGCTATATCCAGTGATTCAGAGTTCATCGTATCGGTAAGTTTAGATTAGACGGTGAGACTATGAGACGTCAAGACAGGTACCTGTAAGACCATGAGTGGTCACATTAGTTCTGTATATGCTGAGGCTATATCCAGTGATTCAGAGTTCATCGTATCGGTAAGTAATGATTAGACGGTGAGACTATGGGACGTCAAGACAGGTACCTGTAAGACCATGAGTGGTCACACTAGTGTTGTATCATCTGTGGCTATATCCAGTGATTCAGAGTTCATCGTATCGGGAAGTGCAGATTAGACGGTAAGACTATGGGACGTCAAGACAGGTACCTGTAAGACCATGAGTGGTCACACACATTATGTATATGCTGTGGCTATATCCAGTGATTCAGAGTTCATCGTATCGGGAAGTGCAGATTAGACGGTGAGACTATGGGACGTCAAGACAGGTACCTGTAAGACCATGAGTGGTCACACAATATGTATTTGCTGTGGCTATATCCAGTGATTCAGAGTTCATCGTATCGGGAAGTTTAGATTAGACGGTGAGACTATGGGACGTCAAGACAGGTACCTGTAAGACCATGAGTGGTCACACTAGTCATGTATATGCTGTGGCTATATCCAGTGATTCAGAGTTCATCGTATCGGTAAGTAATGATTATACGGTGAGACTATGGGACGTCAAGACAGGTACCTGTAAGACCATGAGTGGTCACATTAGTCATGTATTTGCTGTGGCTATATCCAGTGATTCAGAGTTCATCATATCGGGAAGTAATGATTATACGGTGAGACTATGGGACGTCAAGACAGGTACCTGTAAGACCATGAGTGGTCACACTAGTCATGTATATGCTGTGGCTATATCCAGTGATTCAGAGTTCATCGTATCGGTAAGTAATGATTAGACGGTGAGACTATGGGACGTCAAGACAGGTACCTGTAAGACCATGAGTGGTCACATTAGTTCTGTATATGCTGTGGCTATATCCAGTGATTCAGAGTTCATCGTATCGGGAAGTAATGATTAGACGGTGAGACTATGGGACGTCAAGACAGGTACCTGTAAGACCATGAGTGGTCACATTAGTTCTGTATTTGATGTGGCTATATCCAGTGATTCAGAGTTCATCGTATCGGGAAGTCATGATTATACGGTGAGACTATGGGACGTCAAGACAGGTACCTGTAAGACCATGAGTGGTCACACTAGTGTTGTATCATCTGTGGCTATATCCAGTGATTCAGAGTTCATCGTATCGGAAGTGCAGATTAGACGGTGAGACTATGGGACGTCAAGACAGGTACCTGTAAGACCATGAGTGGTCACACTAGTCATGTATCATCTGTGGCTATATCCAGTGATTCAGAGTTCATCGTATCGGGAAGTAATGATTATACGGTGAGACTATGGGACGTCAAGACAGGTACCTGTAAGACCATGAGTGGTCACACAATATGTATATGCTGTGGCTATATCCAGTGATTCAGAGTTCATCGTATCGGGAAGTAATGATTATACGGTGAGACTATGGGACGTCAAGACAGGTACCTGTAAGACCATGAGTGGTCACATTAGTTCTGTATTTGCTGTGGCTATATCCAGTGATTCAGAGTTCATCGTATCGGGAAGTAATGATTAGACGGTAAGACTATGGGACGTCAAGACAGGTACCTGTAAGACCATGAGTGGTCACATTAGTTCTGTATGATCTGTGGCTATATCCAGTGATTCAGAGTTCATCGTATCGGGAAGTGCAGATTAGACGGTGAGACTATGGGACGTCAAGACAGGTACCTGTAAGACCATGAGTGGTCACATTAGTTCTGTATCATCTGTGGCTATATCCAGTGATTCAGAGTTCATCGTATCGGGAAGTCATGATAAGACGGTGAGACTATGGGACGTCAAGACAGGTACCTGTAAGACCATGAGTGGTCACATTAGTTCTGTATATGCTGTGGCTATATCCAGTGATTCAGAGTTCATCGTATCGGGAAGTAATGATTAGACGGTGAGACTATGGGACGTCAAGACAGGTACCTGTAAGACCATGAGTGGTCACATTAGTTCTGTATATGCTGTGGCTATATCCAGTGATTCAGAGTTCATCATATCGGGAAGTAATGATTAGACGGTGAGACTATGGGACGTCAAGACAGGTACCTGTAAGACCATGAGTGGTCACATTAGTTCTGTATTTGCTGTGGCTATATCCAGTGATTCAGAGTTCATCGTATCGGGAAGTAATGATTAGACGGTAAGACTATGGGACGTCAAGACAGGTACCTGTAAGACCATGAGTGGTCACATTAGTTCTGTATTTGATGTGGCTATATCCAGTGATTCAGAGTTCATCATATCGGGAAGTAATGATTAGACGGTGAGACTATGGGACGTCAAGACAGGTACCTGTAAGACCATGAGTGGTCACATTAGTTCTGTATTTGATGTGGCTATATCCAGTGATTCAGAGTTCATCATATCGGGAAGTAATGATTAGACGGTGAGACTATGGGACGTCAAGACAGGTACCTGTAAGACCATGAGTGGTCACATTAGTTCTGTATATGCTGTGGCTATATCCAGTGATTCAGAGTTCATCGTATCGGGAAGTTTAGATTAGACGGTGAGACTATGGGACGTCAAGACAGGTACCTGTAAGACCATGAGTGGTCACATTAGTTCTGTATATGCTGTGGCTATATCCAGTGATTCAGAGTTCATCGTATCGGGAAGTGCAGATTAGACGGTGAGACTATGGGACGTCAAGACAGGTACCTGTAAGACCATGAGTGGTCACACTAGTCATGTATCATCTGTGGCTATATCCAGTGATTCAGAGTTCATCGTATCGGGAAGTAATGATTAGACGGTGAGACTATGGGACGTCAAGACAGGTACCTGTAAGACCATGAGTGGTCACACTAGTTATGTATATGCTGTGGCTATATCCAGTGATTCAGAGTTCATCATATCGGGAAGTCATGATTAGACGGTGAGACTATGGGACGTCAAGACAGGTACCTGTAAGACCATGAGTGGTCACATTAGTTCTGTATATGCTGTGGCTATATCCAGTGATTCAGAGTTCATCGTATCGGGAAGTTTAGATTAGACGGTGAGACTATGGGACGTCAAGACAGGTACCTGTAAGACCATGAGTGGTCACACTAGTTCTGTATTATCTGTGGCTATATCCAGTGATTCAGAGTTCATCGTATCGGGAAGTAATGATTATACGGTGAGACTATGGGACGTCAAGACAGGTACCTGTAAGACAATGAGTGGTCACACTAGTTATGTATATGCTGTGGCTATATCCAGTGATTCAGAGTTCATCATATCGGGAAGTCATGATTAGACGGTGAGACTATGGGACGTCAAGACAGGTACCTGTAAGACCATGAGTGGTCACATTAGTTCTGTATATGCTGTGGCTATATCCAGTGATTCAGAGTTCATCGTATCGGGAAGTAATGATTAGACGGTGAGACTATGGGACGTCAAGACAGGTACCTGTAAGACCATGAGTGGTCACACAATATGTATTTGCTGTGGCTATATCCAGTGATTCAGAGTTCATCGTATCGGGAAGTAATGATTATACGGTGAGACTATGGGACGTCAAGACAGGTACCTGTAAGACCATGAGTGGTCACACTAGTGTTGTATCATCTGTGGCTATATCCAGTGATTCAGAGTTCATCGTATCGGGAAGTAATGATTATACGGTGAGACTATGGGACGTCAAGACAGGTACCTGTAAGACCATGAGTGGTCACATTAGTTCTGTATATGCTGTGGCTATATCCAGTGATTCAGAGTTCATCGTATCGGGAAGTAATGATTAGACGGTGAGACTATGGGACGTCAAGACAGGTACCTGTAAGACCATGAGTGGTCACATTAGTTCTGTATATGCTGTGGCTATATCCAGTGATTCAGAGTTCATCGTATCGGGAAGTAATGATTAGACGGTGAGACTATGGGACGTCAAGACAGGTACCTGTAAGACCATGAGTGGTCACACATGTTATGTATGATCTGTGGCTATATCCAGTGATTCAGAGTTCATCGTATCGGGAAGTGCAGATTAGACGGTGAGACTATGGGACGTCAAGACAGGTACCTGTAAGACCATGAGTGGTCACATTAGTTCTGTATCATCTGTGGCTATATCCAGTGATTCAGAGTTCATCGTATCGGGAAGTTGAGATAATACGGTGAGACTATGGGACGTCAAGACAGGTACCTGTAAGACCATGAGTGGTCACATTAGTTCTGTATATGCTGTGGCTATATCCAGTGATTCAGAGTTCATCGTATCGGGAAGTCATGATTATACGGTGAGACTATGGGACGTCAAGACAGGTACCTGTAAGACCATGAGTGGTCACATTAGTTCTGTATATGCTGTGGCTATATCCAGTGATTCAGAGTTCATCGTATCGGGAAGTAATGATTAGACGGTGAGACTATGGGACGTCAAGACAGGTACCTGTAAGACCATGAGTGGTCACATTAGTTCTGTATATGCTGTGGCTATATCCAGTGATTCAGAGTTCATCGTATCGGGAAGTAATGATTAGACGGTGAGACTATGGGACGTCAAGACAGGTACCTGTAAGACCATGAGTGGTCACACATGTTATGTATGATCTGTGGCTATATCCAGTGATTCAGAGTTCATCGTATCGGGAAGTGCAGATTAGACGGTGAGACTATGGGACGTCAAGACAGGTACCTGTAAGACCATGAGTGGTCACATTAGTTCTGTATCATCTGTGGCTATATCCAGTGATTCAGAGTTCATCGTATCGGGAAGTCATGATAAGACGGTGAGACTATGGGACGTCAAGACAGGTACCTGTAAGACCATGAGTGGTCACACAAATTATGTATATGCTGTGGCTATATCCAGTGATTCAGAGTTCATCGTATCGGAAGTGCAGATTAGACGGTGAGACTATGGGACGTCAAGACAGGTACCTGTAAGACCATGAGTGGTCACATTAGTTCTGTATTTGATGTGGCTATATCCAGTGATTCAGAGTTCATCGTATCGGGAAGTCATGATTATACGGTGAGACTATGGGACGTCAAGACAGGTACCTGTAAGACCATGAGTGGTCACACTAGTGTTGTATCATCTGTGGCTATATCCAGTGATTCAGAGTTCATCGTATCGGAAGTGCAGATTAGACGGTAAGACTATGGGACGTCAAGACAGGTACCTGTAAGACCATGAGTGGTCACACTAGTGTTGTATCATCTGTGGCTATATCCAGTGATTCAGAGTTCATCGTATCGGGAAGTGCAGATTAGACGGTAAGACTATGGGACGTCAAGACAGGTACCTGTAAGACCATGAGTGGTCACATTAGTTCTGTATATGCTGTGGCTATATCCAGTGATTCAGAGTTCATCGTATCGGGAAGTGATGATGAGACGGTGAGACTATGGGACGTCAAGACAGGTACCTGTAAGACCATGAGTGGTCACATTAGTTCTGTATTTGATGTGGCTATATCCAGTGATTCAGAGTTCATCGTATCGGGAAGTCATGATTATACGGTGAGACTATGGGACGTCAAGACAGGTACCTGTAAGACCATGAGTGGTCACACTAGTTCTGTATATGCTGTGGCTATATCCAGTGATTCAGAGTTCATCGTATCGGGAAGTTTAGATTAGACGGTAAGACTATGGGACGTCAAGACAGGTACCTGTAAGACCATGAGTGGTCACACATGTTATGTATGATCTGTGGCTATATCCAGTGATTCAGAGTTCATCGTATCGGGAAGTGCAGATTAGACGGTAAGACTATGGGACGTCAAGACAGGTACCTGTAAGACCATGAGTGGTCACACTAGTCATGTATCATCTGTGGCTATATCCAGTGATTCAGAGTTCATCGTATCGGGAAGTAATGATTAGACGGTGAGACTATGGGACGTCAAGACAGGTACCTGTAAGACCATGAGTGGTCACACTAGTTATGTATATGCTGTGGCTATATCCAGTGATTCAGAGTTCATCATATCGGGAAGTAATGATTATACGGTGAGACTATGGGACGTCAAGACAGGTACCTGTAAGACCATGAGTGGTCACATTAGTTCTGTATTTGCTGTGGCTATATCCAGTGATTCAGAGTTCATCATATCGGGAAGTGCAGATTAGACGGTGAGACTATGGGACGTCAAGACAGGTACCTGTAAGACCATGAGTGGTCACACAATATGTATTTGCTGTGGCTATATCCAGTGATTCAGAGTTCATCGTATCGGGAAGTCATGATTAGACGGTAAGACTATGGGACGTCAAGACAGGTACCTGTAAGACCATGAGTGGTCACATTAGTTCTGTATTTGCTGTGGCTATATCCAGTGATTCAGAGTTCATCGTATCGGGAAGTAATGATTAGACGGTGAGACTATGGGACGTCAAGACAGGTACCTGTAAGACCATGAGTGGTCACATTAGTTCTGTATATGCTGTGGCAATATCCAGTGATTCAGAGTTCATCGTATCGGGAAGTCATGATTATACGGTGAGACTATGGGACGTCAAGACAGGTACCTGTAAGACCATGAGTGGTCACACTAGTGTTGTATCATCTGTGGCAATATCCAGTGATTCAGAGTTCATCATATCGGGAAGTAATGATTAGACGGTGAGACTATGGGACGTCAAGACAGGTACCTGTAAGACCATGAGTGGTCACATTAGTTCTGTATTTGCTGTGGCTATATCCAGTGATTCAGAGTTCATCGTATCGGTAAGTTTAGATTAGACGGTGAGACTATGGGACGTCAAGACAGGTACCTGTAAGACCATGAGTGGTCACACATGTTATGTATGATCTGTGGCTATATCCAGTGATTCAGAGTTCATCGTATCGGGAAGTGCAGATTAGACGGTGAGACTATGGGACGTCAAGACAGGTACCTGTAAGACCATGAGTGGTCACATTAGTTCTGTATCATCTGTGGCTATATCCAGTGATTCAGAGTTCATCGTATCGGGAAGTCATGATAAGACGGTGAGACTATGGGACGTCAAGACAGGTACCTGTAAGACCATGAGTGGTCACACAAATTATGTATATGCTGTGGCTATATCCAGTGATTCAGAGTTCATCGTATCGGAAGTGCAGATTAGACGGTGAGACTATGGGACGTCAAGACAGGTACCTGTAAGACCATGAGTGGTCACATTAGTTCTGTATTTGATGTGGCTATATCCAGTGATTCAGAGTTCATCATATCGGGAAGTAATGATTAGACGGTAAGACTATGGGACGTCAAGACAGGTACCTGTAAGACCATGAGTGGTCACATTAGTTCTGTATATGCTGTGGCAATATCCAGTGATTCAGAGTTCATCGTATCGGGAAGTAATGATTAGACGGTAAGACTATGGGACGTCAAGACAGGTACCTGTAAGACCATGAGTGGTCACATTAGTTCTGTATTTGATGTGGCTATATCCAGTGATTCAGAGTTCATCATATCGGGAAGTAATGATTAGACGGTGAGACTATGGGACGTCAAGACAGGTACCTGTAAGACCATGAGTGGTCACATTAGTTCTGTATATGCTGTGGCTATATCCAGTGATTCAGAGTTCATCGTATCGGGAAGTAATGATTATACGGTGAGACTATGGGACGTCAAGACAGGTACCTTAAGACCATGAGTGGTCACACTAGTTCTGTATATGCTGTGGCTATATCCAGTGATTCAGAGTTCATCGTATCGGGAAGTTTAGATTAGACGGTAAGACTATGGGACGTCAAGACAGGTACCTGTAAGACCATGAGTGGTCACACATGTTATGTATGATCTGTGGCTATATCCAGTGATTCAGAGTTCATCGTATCGGGAAGTGCAGATTAGACGGTGAGACTATGGGACGTCAAGACAGGTACCTGTAAGACCATGAGTGGTCACATTAGTTCTGTATCATCTGTGGCTATATCCAGTGATTCAGAGTTCATCGTATCGGGAAGTCATGATAAGACGGTGAGACTATGGGACGTCAAGACAGGTACCTGTAAGACCATGAGTGGTCACACAAATTATGTATATGCTGTGGCTATATCCAGTGATTCAGAGTTCATCGTATCGGAAGTGCAGATTAGACGGTGAGACTATGGGACGTCAAGACAGGTACCTGTAAGACCATGAGTGGTCACATTAGTTCTGTATTTGATGTGGCTATATCCAGTGATTCAGAGTTCATCATATCGGGAAGTAATGATTAGACGGTAAGACTATGGGACGTCAAGACAGGTACCTGTAAGACCATGAGTGGTCACATTAGTTCTGTATATGCTGTGGCAATATCCAGTGATTCAGAGTTCATCGTATCGGGAAGTAATGATTAGACGGTAAGACTATGGGACGTCAAGACAGGTACCTGTAAGACCATGAGTGGTCACATTAGTTCTGTATTTGATGTGGCTATATCCAGTGATTCAGAGTTCATCATATCGGGAAGTAATGATTAGACGGTGAGACTATGGGACGTCAAGACAGGTACCTGTAAGACCATGAGTGGTCACATTAGTTCTGTATATGCTGTGGCTATATCCAGTGATTCAGAGTTCATCGTATCGGGAAGTAATGATTATACGGTGAGACTATGGGACGTCAAGACAGGTACCTTAAGACCATGAGTGGTCACACTAGTTCTGTATATGCTGTGGCTATATCCAGTGATTCAGAGTTCATCGTATCGGGAAGTTTAGATTAGACGGTAAGACTATGGGACGTCAAGACAGGTACCTGTAAGACCATGAGTGGTCACACATGTTATGTATGATCTGTGGCTATATCCAGTGATTCAGAGTTCATCGTATCGGGAAGTGCAGATTAGACGGTGAGACTATGGGACGTCAAGACAGGTACCTGTAAGACCATGAGTGGTCACACTAGTGTTGTATCATCTGTGGCTATATCCAGTGATTCAGAGTTCATCGTATCGGGAAGTGCAGATTAGACGGTAAGACTATGGGACGTCAAGACAGGTACCTGTAAGACCATGAGTGGTCACATTAGTTCTGTATATGCTGTGGCAATATCCAGTGATTCAGAGTTCATCGTATCGGGAAGTAATGATTAGACGGTGAGACTATGGGACGTCAAGACAGGTACCTGTAAGACCATGAGTGGTCACACTAGTTATATATATGCTGTGGCTATATCCAGTGATTCAGAGTTCATCATATCGGGAAGTAATGATTAGACGGTGAGACTATGGGACGTCAAGACAGGTACCTGTAAGACCATGAGTGGTCACATTAGTTCTGTATATGCTGTGGCTATATCCAGTGATTCAGAGTTCATCGTATCGGGAAGTAATGATTAGACGGTGAGACTATGGGACGTCAAGACAGGTACCTGTAAGACCATGAGTGGTCACACAATATGTATTTGCTGTGGCTATATCCAGTGATTCAGAGTTCATCGTATCGGGAAGTAATGATTATACGGTGAGACTATGGGACGTCAAGACAGGTACCTGTAAGACCATGAGTGGTCACACTAGTCATGTATATGCTGTGGCTATATCCAGTGATTCAGAGTTCATCGTATCGGGAAGTAATGATTATACGGTGAGACTATGGGACGTCAAGACAGGTACCTGTAAGACCATGAGTGGTCACATTAGTTCTGTATATGCTGTGGCAATATCCAGTGATTCAGAGTTCATCGTATCGGGAAGTCATGATTAGACGGTGAGACTATGGGACGTCAAGACAGGTACCTGTAAGACCATGAGTGGTCACATTAGTTCTGTATTTGATGTGGCTATATCCAGTGATTCAGAGTTCATCATATCGGGAAGTAATGATTAGACGGTGAGACTATGGGACGTCAAGACAGGTACCTGTAAGACCATGAGTGGTCACATTAGTTCTGTATATGCTGTGGCTATATCCAGTGATTCAGAGTTCATCGTATCGGGAAGTAATGATTAGACGGTGAGACTATGGGACGTCAAGACAGGTACCTGTAAGACCATGAGTGGTCACACTAGTCATGTATCATCTGTGGCTATATCCAGTGATTCAGAGTTCATCGTATCGGGAAGTAATGATTATACGGTGAGACTATGGGACGTCAAGACAGGTACCTGTAAGACCATGAGTGGTCACACAATATGTATATGCTGTGGCTATATCCAGTGATTCAGAGTTCATCGTATCGGGAAGTGCAGATTAGACGGTAAGACTATGGGACGTCAAGACAGGTACCTGTAAGACCATGAGTGGTCACACTAGTGTTGTATCATCTGTGGCTATATCCAGTGATTCAGAGTTCATCGTATCGGGAAGTGCAGATTAGACGGTAAGACTATGGGACGTCAAGACAGGTACCTGTAAGACCATGAGTGGTCACATTAGTTCTGTATTTGCTGTGGCTATATCCAGTGATTCAGAGTTCATCGTATCGGGAAGTGATGATGAGACGGTGAGACTATGGGACGTCAAGACAGGTACCTGTAAGACCATGAGTGGTCACATTAGTTCTGTATTTGCTGTGGCTATATCCAGTGATTCAGAGTTCATCGTATCGGGAAGTCATGATTAGACGGTGAGACTATGGGACGTCAAGACAGGTACCTGTAAGACCATGAGTGGTCACACAAATTATGTATATGCTGTGGCTATATCCAGTGATTCAGAGTTCATCGTATCGGAAGTGCAGATTAGACGGTGAGACTATGGGACGTCAAGACAGGTACCTGTAAGACCATGAGTGGTCACATTAGTTCTGTATTTGATGTGGCTATATCCAGTGATTCAGAGTTCATCATATCGGGAAGTAATGATTAGACGGTGAGACTATGGGACGTCAAGACAGGTACCTGTAAGACCATGAGTGGTCACATTAGTTCTGTATATGCTGAGGCTATATCCAGTGATTCAGAGTTCATCGTATCGGGAAGTAATGATTATACGGTGAGACTATGGGACGTCAAGACAGGTACCTGTAAGACCATGAGTGGTCACATTAGTTCTGTATATGCTGTGGCAATATCCAGTGATTCAGAGTTCATCGTATCGGGAAGTCATGATTAGACGGTGAGACTATGGGACGTCAAGACAGGTACCTGTAAGACCATGAGTGGTCATACAATATGTATTTGCTGTGGCTATATCCAGTGATTCAGAGTTCATCGTATCGGGAAGTAATGATTATACGGTGAGACTATGGGACGTCAAGACAGGTACCTGTAAGACCATGAGTGGTCACATTAGTTCTGTATATGCTGTGGCTATATCCAGTGATTCAGAGTTCATCGTATCGGGAAGTAATGATTATACGGTGAGACTATGGGACGTCAAGACAGGTACCTGTAAGACCATGAGTGGTCACACACGTCATGTATTTGCTGTGGCTATATCCAGTGATTCAGAGTTCATCGTATCGGTAAGTTTAGATTAGACGGTGAGACTATGGGACGTCAAGACAGGTACCTGTAAGACCATGAGTGGTCACACACGTCATGTATTTGCTGTGGCTATATCCAGTGATTCAGAGTTCATCGTATCGGTAAGTTTAGATTAGACGGTGAGACTATGGGACGTCAAGACAGGTACCTGTAAGACCATGAGTGGTCACACAAATTATGTATATGCTGTGGCTATATCCAGTGATTCAGAGTTCATCGTATCGGGAAGTGTAGATTAGACGGTGAGACTATGGGACGTCACGACAGGTACCTGTAAGACCATGAGTGGTTACATTAGTACTGTATATGCTGTGGCAATATCCAGTGATTCAGAGTTCATCGTATCGGGAAGTAATGATTAGACGGTGAGACTATGGGACGTCAAGACAGGTACCTGTAAGACCATGAGTGGTCACATTAGTTCTGTATTTGCTGTGGCTATATCCAGTGATTCAGAGTTCATCGTATCGGGAAGTCATGATTAGACGGTGAGACTATGGGACGTCAAGACAGGTACCTGTAAGACCATGAGTGGTCACACACGTCATGTATCATCTGTGGCTATATCCAGTGATTCAGAGTTCATCGTATCGGGAAGTCATGATTAGACGGTGAGACTATGGGACGTCAAGACAGGTACCTGTAAGACCATGAGTGGTCACACTAGTTGAGTATCATCTGTGGCCATATCCAGTGATTCAGAGTTCATCGTATCGGGAAGTAATGATTATACGGTGAGACTATGGGACGTCAAGACAGGTACCTGTAAGACCATGAGTGGTCACATTAGTTCTGTATTTGCTGTGGCTATATCCAGTGATTCAGAGTTCATCGTATCGGGAAGTGCAGATTAGACGGTAAGACTATGGGACGTCAAGACAGGTACCTGTAAGACCATGAGTGGTCACATTAGTTCTGTATATGCTGTGGCAATATCCAGTGATTCAGAGTTCATCGTATCGGGAAGTAATGATTAGACGGTGAGACTATGGGACGTCAAGACAGGTACCTGTAAGACCATGAGTGGTCACACTAGTTATGTATATGCTGTGGCTATATCCAGTGATTCAGAGTTCATCATATCGGGAAGTAATGATTAGACGGTGAGACTATGGGACGTCAAGACAGGTACCTGTAAGACCATGAGTGGTCACATTAGTTCTGTATATGCTGTGGCTATATCCAGTGATTCAGAGTTCATCGTATCGGGAAGTAATGATTAGACGGTGAGACTATGGGACGTCAAGACAGGTACCTGTAAGACCATGAGTGGTCACACTAGTGTTGTATCATCTGTGGCTATATCCAGTGATTCAGAGTTCATCGTATCGGGAAGTCATGATTAGACGGTGAGACTATGGGACGTCAAGACAGGTACCTGTAAGACCATGAGTGGTCACACATGTTATGTATGATCTGTGGCTATATCCAGTGATTCAGAGTTCATCGTATCGGGAAGTGTAGATTAGACGGTGAGACTATGGGACGTCAAGACAGGTACCTGTAAGACCATGAGTGGTCACATTAGTTCTGTATCATCTGTGGCTATATCCAGTGATTCAGAGTTCATCGTATCGGGAAGTAATGATTAGACGGTGAGACTATGGGACGTCAAGACAGGTACCTGTAAGACCATGAGTGGTCACACAATATGTATATGCTGTGGCTATATCCAGTGATTCAGAGTTCATCGTATCGGGAAGTAATGATTAGACGGTGAGACTATGGGACGTCAAGACAGGTACCTGTAAGACCATGAGTGGTCACACTAGTTGTGTATATGCTGTGGCTATATCCAGTGATTCAGAGTTCATCGTATCGGGAAGTAATGATTATACGGTGAGACTATGGGACGTCAAGACAGGTACCTGTAAGACCATGAGTGGTCACACACGTCATGTATCATCTGTGGCTATATCCAGTGATTCAGAGTTCATCGTATCGGGAAGTAATGATTATACGGTGAGACTATGGGACGTCAAGACAGGTACCTTAAGACCATGAGTGGTCACACTAGTTCTGTATATGCTGTGGCTATATCCAGTGATTCAGAGTTCATCGTATCGGGAAGTTTAGATTAGACGGTAAGACTATGGGACGTCAAGACAGGTACCTGTAAGACCATGAGTGGTCACACATGTTATGTATATGCTGTGGCTATATCCAGTGATTCAGAGTTCATCGTATCGGGAAGTGCAGATTAGACGGTGAGACTATGGGACGTCAAGACAGGTACCTGTAAGACCATGAGTGGTCACATTAGTTCTGTATTTGCTGTGGCTATATCCAGTGATTCAGAGTTCATCGTATCGGGAAGTGATGATGAGACGGTGAGACTATGGGACGTCAAGACAGGTACCTGTAAGACCATGAGTGGTCACATTAGTTCTGTATTTGCTGTGGCTATATCCAGTGATTCAGAGTTCATCGTATCGGGAAGTCATGATTAGACGGTGAGACTATGGGACGTCAAGACAGGTACCTGTAAGACCATGAGTGGTCACACTAGTTATATATATGCTGTGGCTATATCCAGTGATTCAGAGTTCATCATATCGGGAAGTAATGATTAGACGGTGAGACTATGGGACGTCAAGACAGGTACCTGTAAGACCATGAGTGGTCACATTAGTTCTGTATATGCTGTGGCTATATCCAGTGATTCAGAGTTCATCGTATCGGGAAGTAATGATTAGACGGTGAGACTATGGGACGTCAAGACAGGTACCTGTAAGACCATGAGTGGTCACACAATATGTATTTGCTGTGGCTATATCCAGTGATTCAGAGTTCATCGTATCGGGAAGTAATGATTATACGGTGAGACTATGGGACGTCAAGACAGGTACCTGTAAGACCATGAGTGGTCACACTAGTCATGTATATGCTGTGGCTATATCCAGTGATTCAGAGTTCATCGTATCGGGAAGTAATGATTATACGGTGAGACTATGGGACGTCAAGACAGGTACCTGTAAGACCATGAGTGGTCACATTAGTTCTGTATATGCTGTGGCAATATCCAGTGATTCAGAGTTCATCGTATCGGGAAGTCATGATTAGACGGTGAGACTATGGGACGTCAAGACAGGTACCTGTAAGACCATGAGTGGTCACATTAGTTCTGTATTTGATGTGGCTATATCCAGTGATTCAGAGTTCATCATATCGGGAAGTAATGATTAGACGGTGAGACTATGGGACGTCAAGACAGGTACCTGTAAGACCATGAGTGGTCACATTAGTTCTGTATATGCTGTGGCTATATCCAGTGATTCAGAGTTCATCGTATCGGGAAGTAATGATTAGACGGTGAGACTATGGGACGTCAAGACAGGTACCTGTAAGACCATGAGTGGTCACACTAGTCATGTATCATCTGTGGCTATATCCAGTGATTCAGAGTTCATCGTATCGGGAAGTAATGATTATACGGTGAGACTATGGGACGTCAAGACAGGTACCTGTAAGACCATGAGTGGTCACACAATATGTATATGCTGTGGCTATATCCAGTGATTCAGAGTTCATCGTATCGGGAAGTGCAGATTAGACGGTAAGACTATGGGACGTCAAGACAGGTACCTGTAAGACCATGAGTGGTCACACTAGTGTTGTATCATCTGTGGCTATATCCAGTGATTCAGAGTTCATCGTATCGGGAAGTGCAGATTAGACGGTAAGACTATGGGACGTCAAGACAGGTACCTGTAAGACCATGAGTGGTCACATTAGTTCTGTATATGCTGTGGCTATATCCAGTGATTCAGAGTTCATCGTATCGGGAAGTGATGATGAGACGGTGAGACTATGGGACGTCAAGACAGGTACCTGTAAGACCATGAGTGGTCACATTAGTTCTGTATTTGCTGTGGCTATATCCAGTGATTCAGAGTTCATCGTATCGGGAAGTAATGATTATACGGTGAGACTATGGGACGTCAAGACAGGTACCTGTAAGACCATGAGTGGTCACACAATATGTATATGCTGTGGCTATATCCAGTGATTCAGAGTTCATCGTATCGGGAAGTGCAGATTAGACGGTAAGACTATGGGACGTCAAGACAGGTACCTGTAAGACCATGAGTGGTCACACTAGTGTTGTATCATCTGTGGCTATATCCAGTGATTCAGAGTTCATCGTATCGGGAAGTAATGATTAGACGGTGAGACTATGGGACGTCAAGACAGGTACCTGTAAGACCATGAGTGGTCACACTAGTCATGTATCATCTGTGGCTATATCCAGTGATTCAGAGTTCATCGTATCGGGAAGTGATGATGAGACGGTGAGACTATGGGACGTCAAGACAGGTACCTGTAAGACCATGAGTGGTCACATTAGTTCTGTATTTGCTGTGGCTATATCCAGTGATTCAGAGTTCATCGTATCGGGAAGTCATGATTAGACGGTGAGACTATGGGACGTCAAGACAGGTACCTGTAAGACCATGAGTGGTCACACAAATTATGTATATGCTGTGGCTATATCCAGTGATTCAGAGTTCATCGTATCGGAAGTGCAGATTAGACGGTGAGACTATGGGACGTCAAGACAGGTACCTGTAAGACCATGAGTGGTCACATTAGTTCTGTATTTGATGTGGCTATATCCAGTGATTCAGAGTTCATCATATCGGGAAGTAATGATTAGACGGTGAGACTATGGGACGTCAAGACAGGTACCTGTAAGACCATGAGTGGTCACATTAGTTCTGTATATGCTGTGGCAATATCCAGTGATTCAGAGTTCATCGTATCGGGAAGTCATGATTAGACGGTGAGACTATGGGACGTCAAGACAGGTACCTGTAAGACCATGAGTGGTCACACTAGTCATGTATCATCTGTGGCTATATCCAGTGATTCAGAGTTCATCGTATCGGGAAGTAATGATTAGACGGTGAGACTATGGGACGTCAAGACAGGTACCTGTAAGACCATGAGTGGTCACACTAGTGTTGTATCATCTGTGGCTATATCCAGTGATTCAGAGTTCATCGTATCGGGAAGTGCAGATTAGACGGTAAGACTATGGGACGTCAAGACAGGTACCTGTAAGACCATGAGTGGTCACATTAGTTCTGTATTTGCTGTGGCTATATCCAGTGATTCAGAGTTCATCGTATCGGGAAGTGATGATGAGACGGTGAGACTATGGGACGTCAAGACAGGTACCTGTAAGACCATGAGTGGTCACATTAGTTCTGTATTTGCTGTGGCTATATCCAGTGATTCAGAGTTCATCGTATCGGGAAGTCATGATTAGACGGTGAGACTATGGGACGTCAAGACAGGTACCTGTAAGACCATGAGTGGTCACACAAATTATGTATATGCTGTGGCTATATCCAGTGATTCAGAGTTCATCGTATCGGGAAGTGTAGATTAGACGGTGAGACTATGGGACGTCACGACAGGTACCTGTAAGACCATGAGTGGTTACATTAGTACTGTATATGCTGTGGCAATATCCAGTGATTCAGAGTTCATCGTATCGGGAAGTAATGATTAGACGGTGAGACTATGGGACGTCAAGACAGGTACCTGTAAGACCATGAGTGGTCACATTAGTTCTGTATTTGCTGTGGCTATATCCAGTGATTCAGAGTTCATCGTATCGGGAAGTCATGATTAGACGGTGAGACTATGGGACGTCAAGACAGGTACCTGTAAGACCATGAGTGGTCACACACGTCATGTATCATCTGTGGCTATATCCAGTGATTCAGAGTTCATCGTATCGGGAAGTCATGATTAGACGGTGAGACTATGGGACGTCAAGACAGGTACCTGTAAGACCATGAGTGGTCACACTAGTTGAGTATCATCTGTGGCCATATCCAGTGATTCAGAGTTCATCGTATCGGGAAGTAATGATTATACGGTGAGACTATGGGACGTCAAGACAGGTACCTGTAAGACCATGAGTGGTCACACTAGTGTTGTATCATCTGTGGCTATATCCAGTGATTCAGAGTTCATCGTATCGGGAAGTGCAGATTAGACGGTAAGACTATGGGACGTCAAGACAGGTACCTGTAAGACCATGAGTGGTCACATTAGTTCTGTATATGCTGTGGCAATATCCAGTGATTCAGAGTTCATCGTATCGGGAAGTAATGATTAGACGGTGAGACTATGGGACGTCAAGACAGGTACCTGTAAGACCATGAGTGGTCACACTAGTTATGTATATGCTGTGGCTATATCCAGTGATTCAGAGTTCATCATATCGGGAAGTAATGATTAGACGGTGAGACTATGGGACGTCAAGACAGGTACCTGTAAGACCATGAGTGGTCACATTAGTTCTGTATATGCTGTGGCTATATCCAGTGATTCAGAGTTCATCGTATCGGGAAGTAATGATTAGACGGTGAGACTATGGGACGTCAAGACAGGTACCTGTAAGACCATGAGTGGTCACACTAGTGTTGTATCATCTGTGGCTATATCCAGTGATTCAGAGTTCATCGTATCGGGAAGTCATGATTAGACGGTGAGACTATGGGACGTCAAGACAGGTACCTGTAAGACCATGAGTGGTCACACACGTCATGTATCATCTGTGGCTATATCCAGTGATTCAGAGTTCATCGTATCGGTAAGTTTAGATTAGACGGTGAGACTATGAGACGTCAAGACAGGTACCTGTAAGACCATGAGTGGTCACATTAGTTCTGTATATGCTGAGGCTATATCCAGTGATTCAGAGTTCATCGTATCGGGAAGTAATGATTAGACGGTGAGACTATGGGACGTCAAGACAGGTACCTGTAAGACCATGAGTGGTCACACAATATGTATATGCTGTGGCTATATCCAGTGATTCAGAGTTCATCGTATCGGGAAGTAATGATTAGACGGTGAGACTATGGGACGTCAAGACAGGTACCTGTAAGACCATGAGTGGTCACACAATATGTATTTGCTGTGGCTATATCCAGTGATTCAGAGTTCATCGTATCGGGAAGTAATGATTATACGGTGAGACTATGGGACGTCAAGACAGGTACCTGTAAGACCATGAGTGGTCACACACGTCATGTATCATCTGTGGCTATATCCAGTGATTCAGAGTTCATCGTATCGGGAAGTAATGATTAGACGGTGAGACTATGGGACGTCAAGACAGGTACCTGTAAGACCATGAGTGGTCACACTAGTTGTGTATATGCTGTGGCTATATCCAGTGATTCAGAGTTCATCGTATCGGGAAGTAATGATTATACGGTGAGACTATGGGACGTCAAGACAGGTACCTGTAAGACCATGAGTGGTCACACACGTCATGTATCATCTGTGGCTATATCCAGTGATTCAGAGTTCATCGTATCGGGAAGTAATGATTAGACGGTGAGACTATGGGACGTCAAGACAGGTACCTGTAAGACCATGAGTGGTCACATTAGTTCTGTATATGCTGTGGCTATATCCAGTGATTCAGAGTTCATCGTATCGGGAAGTAATGATTAGACGGTGAGACTATGGGACGTCAAGACAGGTACCTGTAAGACCATGAGTGGTCACATTAGTTCTGTATTTGCTGTGGCTATATCCAGTGATTCAGAGTTCATCGTATCGGGAAGTAATGATTAGACGGTGAGACTATGGGACGTCAAGACAGGTACCTGTAAGACCATGAGTGGTCATACAATATGTATTTGCTGTGGCTATATCCAGTGATTCAGAGTTCATCGTATCGGGAAGTAATGATTAGACGGTGAGACTATGGGACGTCAAGACAGGTACCTGTAAGACCATGAGTGGTCACATTAGTTCTGTATTTGCTGTGGCTATATCCAGTGATTCAGAGTTCATCGTATCGGGAAGTAATGATTAGACGGTGAGACTATGGGACGTCAAGACAGGTACCTGTAAGACCATGAGTGGTCATACAATATGTATTTGCTGTGGCTATATCCAGTGATTCAGAGTTCATCGTATCGGGAAGTAATGATTATACGGTGAGACTATGGGACGTCAAGACAGGTACCTGTAAGACCATGAGTGGTCACACAATATGTATATGCTGTGGCTATATCCAGTGATTCAGAGTTCATCGTATCGGGAAGTAATGATTAGACGGTAAGACTATGGGACGTCAAGACAGGTACCTGTAAGACCATGAGTGGTCACACTAGTGTTGTATCATCTGTGGCTATATCCAGTGATTCAGAGTTCATCGTATCGGGAAGTGCAGATTAGACGGTAAGACTATGGGACGTCAAGACAGGTACCTGTAAGACCATGAGTGGTCACATTAGTTCTGTATTTGCTGTGGCTATATCCAGTGATTCAGAGTTCATCGTATCGGGAAGTGATGATGAGACGGTGAGACTATGGGACGTCAAGACAGGTACCTGTAAGACCATGAGTGGTCACATTAGTTCTGTATTTGCTGTGGCTATATCCAGTGATTCAGAGTTCATCGTATCGGGAAGTCATGATTAGACGGTGAGACTATGGGACGTCAAGACAGGTACCTGTAAGACCATGAGTGGTCACACACGTCATGTATCATCTGTGGCTATATCCAGTGATTCAGAGTTCATCGTATCGGTAAGTTTAGATTAGACGGTGAGACTATGAGACGTCAAGACAGGTACCTGTAAGACCATGAGTGGTCACATTAGTTCTGTATATGCTGAGGCTATATCCAGTGATTCAGAGTTCATCGTATCGGGAAGTAATGATTATACGGTGAGACTATGGGACGTCAAGACAGGTACCTGTAAGACCATGAGTGGTCACACTAGTGTTGTATCATCTGTGGCTTTATCCAGTGATTCAGAGTTCATCGTATCGGGAAGTGCAGATTAGACGGTAAGACTATGGGACGTCAAGACAGGTACCTGTAAGACCATGAGTGGTCACATTAGTTCTGTATATGCTGTGGCAATATCCAGTGATTCAGAGTTCATCGTATCGGGAAGTAATGATTAGACGGTGAGACTATGGGACGTCAAGACAGGTACCTGTAAGACCATGAGTGGTCACACTAGTTATGTATATGCTGTGGCTATATCCAGTGATTCAGAGTTCATCATATCGGGAAGTAATGATTAGACGGTGAGACTATGGGACGTCAAGACAGGTACCTGTAAGACCATGAGTGGTCACATTAGTTCTGTATATGCTGTGGCTATATCCAGTGATTCAGAGTTCATCGTATCGGGAAGTAATGATTATACGGTGAGACTATGGGACGTCAAGACAGGTACCTGTAAGACCATGAGTGGTCACACAATATGTATATGCTGTGGCTATATCCAGTGATTCAGAGTTCATCGTATCGGGAAGTAATGATTAGACGGTAAGACTATGGGACGTCAAGACAGGTACCTGTAAGACCATGAGTGGTCACACTAGTGTTGTATCATCTGTGGCTATATCCAGTGATTCAGAGTTCATCGTATCGGAAGTGCAGATTAGACGGTGAGACTATGGGACGTCAAGACAGGTACCTGTAAGACCATGAGTGGTCACATTAGTTCTGTATATGCTGTGGCAATATCCAGTGATTCAGAGTTCATCGTATCGGGAAGTCATGATTAGACGGTGAGACTATGGGACGTCAAGACAGGTACCTGTAAGACCATGAGTGGTCACACTAGTGTTGTATCATCTGTGGCAATATCCAGTGATTCAGAGTTCATCGTATCGGGAAGTGATGATGAGACGGTGAGACTATGGGACGTCAAGACAGGTACCTGTAAGACCATGAGTGGTCACACAATATGTATATGCTGTGGCTATATCCAGTGATTCAGAGTTCATCGTATCGGGAAGTAATGATTAGACGGTAAGACTATGGGACGTCAAGACAGGTACCTGTAAGACCATGAGTGGTCACATTAGTTCTGTATTTGCTGTGGCTATATCCAGTGATTCAGAGTTCATCGTATCGGGAAGTGATGATGAGACGGTGAGACTATGGGACGTCAAGACAGGTACCTGTAAGACCATGAGTGGTCACATTAGTTCTGTATTTGCTGTGGCTATATCCAGTGATTCAGAGTTCATCGTATCGGGAAGTCATGATTAGACGGTGAGACTATGGGACGTCAAGACAGGTACCTGTAAGACCATGAGTGGTCACACACGTCATGTATCATCTGTGGCTATATCCAGTGATTCAGAGTTCATCGTATCGGGAAGTCATGATTAGACGGTGAGACTATGGGACGTCAAGACAGGTACCTGTAAGACCATGAGTGGTCACATTAGTTCTGTATTTGATGTGGCTATATCCAGTGATTCAGAGTTCATCATATCGGGAAGTAATGATTAGACGGTGAGACTATGGGACGTCAAGACAGGTACCTGTAAGACCATGAGTGGTCACATTAGTTCTGTATATGCTGTGGCAATATCCAGTGATTCAGAGTTCATCGTATCGGGAAGTCATGATTAGACGGTGAGACTATGGGACGTCAAGACAGGTACCTGTAAGACCATGAGTGGTCACACTAGTCATGTATCATCTGTGGCTATATCCAGTGATTCAGAGTTCATCGTATCGGGAAGTAATGATTATACGGTGAGACTATGGGACGTCAAGACAGGTACCTGTAAGACCATGAGTGGTCACACAATATGTATATGCTGTGGCTATATCCAGTGATTCAGAGTTCATCGTATCGGGAAGTAATGATTAGACGGTAAGACTATGGGACGTCAAGACAGGTACCTGTAAGACCATGAGTGGTCACACTAGTGTTGTATCATCTGTGGCAATATCCAGTGATTCAGAGTTCATCGTATCGGGAAGTGCAGATTAGACGGTAAGACTATGGGACGTCAAGACAGGTACCTGTAAGACCATGAGTGGTCACATTAGTTCTGTATTTGCTGTGGCTATATCCAGTGATTCAGAGTTCATCGTATCGGGAAGTGATGATGAGACGGTGAGACTATGGGACGTCAAGACAGGTACCTGTAAGACCATGAGTGGTCACATTAGTTCTGTATTTGCTGTGGCTATATCCAGTGATTCAGAGTTCATCATATCGGGAAGTAATGATTAGACGGTGAGACTATGGGACGTCAAGACAGGTACCTGTAAGACCATGAGTGGTCACATTAGTTCTGTATATGCTGTGGCTATATCCAGTGATTCAGAGTTCATCGTATCGGGAAGTAATGATTAGACGGTGAGACTATGGGACGTCAAGACAGGTACCTGTAAGACCATGAGTGGTCACACAATATGTATTTGCTGTGGCTATATCCAGTGATTCAGAGTTCATCGTATCGGGAAGTAATGATTATACGGTGAGACTATGGGACGTCAAGACAGGTACCTGTAAGACCATGAGTGGTCACACACGTCATGTATCATCTGTGGCTATATCCAGTGATTCAGAGTTCATCGTATCGGGAAGTAATGATTAGACGGTGAGACTATGGGACGTCAAGACAGGTACCTGTAAGACCATGAGTGGTCACATTAGTTCTGTATATGCTGTGGCTATATCCAGTGATTCAGAGTTCATCGTATCGGGAAGTGCAGATTAGACGGTAAGACTATGGGACGTCAAGACAGGTACCTGTAAGACCATGAGTGGTCACATTAGTTCTGTATATGCTGAGGCTATATCCAGTGATTCAGAGTTCATCGTATCGGGAAGTAATGATTATACGGTGAGACTATGGGACGTCAAGACAGGTACCTGTAAGACCATGAGTGGTCACACACGTCATGTATCATCTGTGGCTATATCCAGTGATTCAGAGTTCATCGTATCGGGAAGTAATGATTATACGGTGAGACTATGGGACGTCAAGACAGGTACCTGTAAGACCATGAGTGGTCACACTAGTGTTGTATCATCTGTGGCTATATCCAGTGATTCAGAGTTCATCGTATCGGGAAGTGCAGATTAGACGGTAAGACTATGGGACGTCAAGACAGGTACCTGTAAGACCATGAGTGGTCACATTAGTTCTGTATATGCTGTGGCAATATCCAGTGATTCAGAGTTCATCGTATCGGGAAGTCATGATTAGACGGTGAGACTATGGGACGTCAAGACAGGTACCTGTAAGACCATGAGTGGTCACACTAGTCATGTATCATCTGTGGCTATATCCAGTGATTCAGAGTTCATCGTATCGGGAAGTAATGATTAGACGGTGAGACTATGGGACGTCAAGACAGGTACCTGTAAGACCATGAGTGGTCACACACGTCATGTATCATCTGTGGCTATATCCAGTGATTCAGAGTTCATCGTATCGGGAAGTAATGATTAGACGGTGAGACTATGGGACGTCAAGACAGGTACCTGTAAGACCATGAGTGGTCACACTAGTTATGTATATGCTGTGGCTATATCCAGTGATTCAGAGTTCATCATATCGGGAAGTAATGATTATACGGTGAGACTATGGGACGTCAAGACAGGTACCTGTAAGACCATGAGTGGTCACATTAGTTCTGTATTTGCTGTGGCTATATCCAGTGATTCAGAGTTCATCATATCGGGAAGTGCAGATTAGACGGTGAGACTATGGGACGTCAAGACAGGTACCTGTAAGACCATGAGTGGTCACACAATATGTATTTGCTGTGGCTATATCCAGTGATTCAGAGTTCATCGTATCGGGAAGTCATGATTAGACGGTAAGACTATGGGACGTCAAGACAGGTACCTGTAAGACCATGAGTGGTCACATTAGTTCTGTATTTGCTGTGGCTATATCCAGTGATTCAGAGTTCATCGTATCGGGAAGTAATGATTAGACGGTGAGACTATGGGACGTCAAGACAGGTACCTGTAAGACCATGAGTGGTCACATTAGTTCTGTATATGCTGTGGCAATATCCAGTGATTCAGAGTTCATCGTATCGGAAGTCATGATTATACGGTGAGACTATGGGACGTCAAGACAGGTACCTGTAAGACCATGAGTGGTCACACTAGTGTTGTATCATCTGTGGCAATATCCAGTGATTCAGAGTTCATCATATCGGGAAGTAATGATTAGACGGTGAGACTATGGGACGTCAAGACAGGTACCTGTAAGACCATGAGTGGTCACATTAGTTCTGTAGTTTGCTGTGGCTAATATCCAGTGTCAGAGTTCATCGTATCGGTAAGTTTAGATTAGACGGTGAGGACTATGGGACGTCAAGACAACACACCCACCAACAACCCCCACCTCACCC